>PVJA010004038.1:0-65087 GCA_004027025.1 Myocastor coypus | reverse complement strand
TAGATTATCATGTCATCTGTAAATAATGATAGTTTAACTTCTTCTTTACCCATTCTTATTCCTTTTATTTCTCTCTCTTGTCTAATGGCTGTGGCTAATATTTCAGAACTATATTGAATAGGAGTGGTGATAGAGAACATTCTTGTTTTGTACCAGATCTGAGAGTAAAAGGCTTCAGTTTTTCCCTGTTTAGAATTAGGTTTGTAGCTGGATTCTCACAGATGGCTCTCATCAGGTTGAGGTAGAGGCCCTCTATTCCAATTTTTTGTAGGACTCTGACCATTAATGAGTGTTGGACTTTATCAAAATCCTTTTCTGCATCAATTGAGGTGATCGTGTGATTTTTGGTTTTGGCTTTATTGATATAGTGTATTACATTTATAGATTTGTGTAAATTAAACCATTCTTGCATCCCTGGGATGAATCCTACCTGGTCATGGTGTATAATGTTCTTTATGATTTGCTGTATCCTTTTGGTGAGGATTTTGTTGAGGTTCATGAAAGTAACTGGCCTCTAGTTCACCTTTTTAGTTGTATCTTTCTCTGGTTTTGTATCATTATAATATTTGCCTCCAGGAATGATTTTGGAAGGATTGCTTCCTTGTCACTTCATTGAAGAGTTTGAGGAGTACTGTAAATTTCTTGTAAAATTCATTGATGAATCCATCAGGACCTAGACTTTTCTTTGTTGGTAGACTTTTTATTACATTTTGTATTTCATTGACTATTATTGTGTTATTGAGAATTCTTATATCTTCCTGATTAAATTTTCATAGTTTGTACCTTTCTAGGAATCTGTCCATTTCATTTGTGACTTCAGTTCTGTGAGAGTAAAGATTCTCAAAGTAGCTATTAATGATCCTCTGAATCTCTCATCTGGGTCCGTAGTAATTTCACCCTTTTCTTTCCTTATTGCTTTAATTTAAGTTCTTTTTTTCCTCTTTTCAATGAGGCTAGCTAGAGACTTATCAATTATATTTAATCTTTCAAATAACCTGGGTTTTTTTTTTGATTCATTAATTCTTTGTATTGTTTTCTTTGTCTCAACTGAATTAATTTCTGCTCTAATCTTTATTATTTTCACTCATCTTTGGGCTTTGAGGTTCGTTTACTCTTACCTTTCCTTTTGGTTTAGGTGCTGTGTAAGATTATTTACTTGTTCCCATTCAGTTTTCTTAATGTGTACGTTCAGATCTATAAATTTTCCTATAAGAAATGCTTTAATTGCATCCCATAAATTCCAGTAGGTTGTGCTTGAATTTTCATTAAATTGTAAATGTTGTTTAATTTCTTGCTTAATTACTTCTGTAACCCACTGGTTGCTAAGAATGGTGTTGTTTAATTTCCATGTATTTCTGGGATTCTTGTGATTTCTTTTGTCATTTATTTCCAGTTTCACTGCACTGTGGTCAGATAATATGCGTGGAATAATTCCTGTTTTCTTTCATGTACTTAAGCATGACCTGTGCACTAGTATGTAGTCTATTGGAAAATGTCCTGTGTGCACCTGTAAAAAATGTGTATTCTGATATGGCTGGGTGGAAGACTCTGTATGTTCCCTGAGTCCATTTACTCCAAGATCTGGTTCAGTTCTGCTACTTTTTCGCTAATTTTTTGTCTGTTTGACCTATATTTTTGGAATAAAGGAGTGTTAAAGTCTCCTGTTGAGATTATGGTATTGGATATTTGATTTTTCATGTCCATTATGATGTGTTATATAACTTAGTGCTCCCATGTTGGATGCATACATATTTATGAGTGCTACCTCTTCATCTTGAGCTTTCCCCTAAGCAGTATGTAGTGGCCTTCTTTATTTCATTTGATCGATGTTTGAAGTGTAGACTGTCTGCAAACAGGATTACTACCCATGCTTTTTTTTTTTTTTTTTTTTTTTTTTTTTTTTTTTTTTTTTTTTTTTTTTTTTTTTTTTTTTTTTTTTCTTTTCTTTTTTTTGTTGCATTGGGCATGTAGTATTGTTTTCCAGCCTTTAATTTTTAGCCTAAGAGTTTCTTTATGAGTTAAGTGTGTTTTTTTGTATACAGCATATTATTGGATTTTACTTCATTTTCTTTTAGTTGGAGAATTGAGTCCATGTACCTTGGTGGTTACAATTGAAATGTATTGACTGATGATTGACGTCTTTTACTTACTACTGTTTACTCCTTTTTCTCCTGTGTAATTGTGCCCTAGTTGATGGGTTCTTTCTGGTCTCATTTTTAGAGTTCAGGTCATTTTGGTCCCTCTCTAAAATACATTTTAGTAGTCTGTGTAGGGTTGGCTTTGACAGCATGAAAATCCTTAATTGTTCCTTGTCGTGGAAGTATTTCACTTCTCCCTCATACTAGAAAGACAGTTTTGTGAGATTTAGCAGTCTGGGCTGAAATTTGTTTTCATAGAGGACTTGAAGCACGCTGCTCCATGCTCTTCTTGACTTCATGGTTTGTGAAGAGAAATCTGCTATTATTCTGATGGACTTTCCTTTAAATGTGATCTGTTTCTTTTCTCTCATGGTTTTTAGTATGTTATTCTTGTGCTGGATTTCTGGGATCTTGACTATTATATATCTGGGTGCGTTTTTAGGCTGGTTGATATTATTTGGAGTTCTGTATGATTCAGTTGCCTGAATGTCTGATTGTTTTCTATATTTTGAAAATTTTCTGCTATTACTTCTGCCCATATTCTTTTTATATCATTTCTATTGATTCCTTCTTTCTCATTGATTCCTATTAATCTCAGCTTCATTTTGCATTGCAGATGTTGAATTATTTTTTCCTGCTTCTTGGTTGTTTTTGAGAGATATTTTCTTACCTTTTCACTAGCTGCAACTGTGTCTTCAAGACCTGAAACTCTACCTTCACTTTTGTTCATACACTGTTGCCAGCCTGTGATTGAGATTTTATTTTCTTGTATATCTTTTAAACTCTTTCATGATGTCTATTTCTTTCCTATCTTGCTCATTCAAGGATTCCATCATTTTTCTATTCTCCAATCTTTCATTAATATCTTCTTTAGAGACATTTATTAAGACTTTCCTGAGAGCCAGGGAGATGGCTCAGTGGGATAAGTGCTTTCCTGCCAAGCACAAGGTCCTGAATTCAATCCTTGGTACCGCAAAAAGAGAGAGAGAGAGAGAGAGAGAGAGAGAGAGAGAGAGAGAGAGAGAGAGAGAGAGAGAGACTTTCCTTATAGATATCCTTTCTTTTTCTACTTCAGAGATTGTTTCTGCTCTCATTTCCTCTCTACTTTTCTGCAGTTGTTCCTTTACTTCACACGCTATTAATCTATTAATGTAGAGATGTCTTTTTTTTTTTTTTTTTTTACTTCAGAGGATATTTCTGACAGGATTCCCTCTATGCTTTTCTGCAGTTGTTTTCCACTTCAGATTGTATTAAGTCATGCATTTCTTTCTTACTTTAGATGTTATCTTTGATCTGAGTTCTTCTATACACTTCTGCACTCGTCTGTCTACCTCAGATGCTACCAATTCAGAGATTTTGGCTGCATGATTACCAATTTCTTCTATAGTAGTGTCTCCTACATTTGTTGTGGATGGCCTCAGGACCTGAGATTACATTTTGCTCCTTGTTTGTATCATTCTGTAGAGCAGTGATCTCTAACTTTTGGTGCAGAA
The DNA here is from genome assembly GCA_004027025.1 of Myocastor coypus. Classification (NCBI taxonomy): domain Eukaryota; kingdom Metazoa; phylum Chordata; class Mammalia; order Rodentia; family Myocastoridae; genus Myocastor; species Myocastor coypus. The sequence goes on along the minus strand of PVJA010004038.1, from coordinate 61,456 downwards.
GTTTGATGAAGTTATGCCATTAGCACCGACTGAAATTTGGGTCCAGATCTACCAATTTTAATCTTGTCCAGATGTGCCTGGCTGGGTCTTGCTGCTGTCCTCAGCTTCTTCCTGCTGCAGCTTTTGGAGGAGAGCCCACTGTGCTCCTCTGGAAAAATGCTCAGCTCCTGGCTTAGCTGGTACCATCTGACCCCAGGCTCTCTGCAGGGAATTTTGCTACAGGGATCCACAGCAAATGCCAGAGCTGGGTTCTTTGCAAGGTACAAGTTCTTCTGGTACAAAGGTGCAGGCCTAGTGTTCCTGCCTGCGTGCCCACCAGTCATGAACTTTGGGTGTTTGTCTATATCTAGATACAGAAAATATTCAATGGGTGCATAAAGCTGGTGAAAAGTGCAAGAAATGGCAAGGTTATACGTTTATCTTTTGCAAGATGTATTTTCATATTTTCCAAATTTTCAAAATAAGTGATTATTTTGTGGTTTTTTTTTCTTATTTTCATCATTCTTTTACAAGTTACAAGACAGTTTCCTCTCAGTGCTGTAAGTCAACAGAAAAATACACTCTGAAACAACGACATACTTATCTTCAGTAAGTAGAAGGCTACTTGACTTCCTGCATTATAAGAATTCAGTGGGAAAAACAGGCAGAAGATTGCTACTGTATATGGCATCACATGAAGGTAGACTCTATACAAAGACATATTTCAACATGTGAAACACACTATTGTGTCTCCACAGCTAATGTGACTACTTCTTGTCATCCGGGGCCAGACCTTTTAAGTGTATGGACCCTTAAATCTTGGGATATTGAGGTACAGAGGAGCATAGTCCAAAGCCTAAGTAGAATAAATTGATATTTAAATCACTGGAGCTGACCAGTTAAAGCAAACCCATGAATTCAAATGATCTAGTTTGTTTTCCACCTTGTTTTGCATCAACCCCTTATGACAAAATTCCTTAGAATTTTCAATTATCAAATGGTTATTTGTTTTGTAGTACTGGGGATTGAACTTAGTGCCTTGTGCATGCTAAGAAAACAGTCTACCACTGAGCTACATTCCAAGACCTATTTTTAAAATTTTTGCATGTTTTATATGTTAATCATTTCATTCTTTCTATGAACTGGCACATGATATGTGTGCATATTTATGCGATATGTTGTTTCCTGCACACACTTGATGTGATCTGCTCAGAAAAATTAGCATACCCATTAATTTAAACTTTTATAATTTCAATTTCCATGGCATGCAAATTCCTCTTATATACTTTTCATTTCATTTCATTGTTGGTTCTATTCACTAGCATATGCTACAGGGTACCAGAACTTAACCTTCCTATCAAAAGTACTATGGTACATATTCAACCCCCACAACCATCCCTCAAATATTCTTCCCTCAAATTCTGTAAGATCAAAATCTTTTAGATTCTATATATGAGGCCTGGGGAAGTAGTTTGGTGACATAAGCACCTGCCTGGCAAGCACAAGATTCCAAGTGCGATCCCTGGTCCTACATGCCAGGTGGACTGGGTGAGACATGCTAGGCTTGGCATGTGGTATGGGGTAATATCTGTTATATACAAGAAACTGCAACTTTAGAGCCAGGACACAACACAACAAAACAAAAAAAGCTAATTTAAAGTGAACTAATAATCTCAACTAAAATTTATCGAAAGAAGGCACAAAAATGACCAACAAATGTAAATCTGTATGTTCAACACCATTAATCATTAGGTAAATGTAAATCAAACTTACAGAGAGATGAGTGAAAATGACCATTGCCAAAGACACAAGAAATAAGTGTGCAGATGTGGGGAATGAGGAAACTTTGTGCACTGCTGTCCAAAATGTGAATCAGTATAGTCGTTATGATAAATGGTATGGTTTCTCAAAATATTAAAAATACAAGAATCATAAGGTCCAGCAATCCCACTGTTGGAGTGAAATCAATGTGTTGAAGACACCTACTCCTTCCATAACTGTAACACTATTCACAATAGACATGTATGGAATCACTTCAGTTATCCATCAGTAGATGTATAAATAAAGAAAATGTGGCACATATAAAGGATAGAATGGTGTTCAGCCAAAACAGTCATGAAACTCTGTTATTTGTAACAATCTGGATGGATCTGGAGGGCATTGTGTTAAATGAAACAAATCAAATGCAGAACCACAAACATTGCAGGATCTTTTATACATGAGATCTTTATTTATTTATTCATTTATTTTGAGAAAGGGTCTCTCTACGCAACTTGGAATGGCCTTTTGTTCACTTTTTTGGCGCCTAGAACATTCTCAAACTTCCAATGATCCTCCTGTCTCAGCCTCATTAGAGACACAGAGACACCAGGTATTTTCTTCCATTCTGTAGGTTCTGTCTTCACTATGTTGAAGCAATATGTTGACTATTTGCTTTGCTCTACAGAAACTTTTCTAGTTTGACATTGTCTTAGCTACTTTCCTCTCATTGCTGAGACAAAGTACCTAACACTCAAAATTAAAGAAAGAAATGTTTATTTAGCTCATTTTGCCAGAGCTTCAGTCCAGAGTCTGCTGGTTCCAAGGCAGAGTGGCACACGGCAGAACAACAATTGTTCGTGGAAGCGGAAGGCAGTGGCAACAACAAGAGACCAGAAACAAACCTCTTTTCCTTACATTGTATCCAGTCTACTGGGATAGAGCAGGTCACACCCAATTAGTGGAGTAATCTAGCAATCATCGCTATTAATCCCAGCACCCTTAATCTCATCCATGCACCAGGCATCAAACACTAGATGCAGCCACTTTCAAAAAACTCCCTAGGAGTCCATGAGGCTTTGAGGAACGACATCTAGGCAGAAATCACAAACTATAATAAATGGAGTTCCATTTATTAACTTTAGTTTTTGCTGCCTGTATAATTGGGTTCATATTCAAAAAATGTTTCCCACGGCCACGTCCTGAAGCATTTCCCCAGTGTTGTTTTCTGTTACATTTGGTGTTTTACATTTGCCCATTTCATCCACTTTGAGAAGATGGCTGTAACTGGGAACACCGATACAATTTCCTTCTTCTTGATGTAGACCTCTATTTTCCTAGCACTACTTATTGAAGAGATTATTGTTTTTATTTTTCAGTTCTCTAGGCTTATCCTATGCAGCATTTATTTTGTTGAGGCATATTCTACTGTGTTTAATTTGCTTAGATGGGCTGGGGGACGCAGCTTGGTGTCACAGCACTTCCTGAGTTCATTTCAAAATACAAAAAAAAAAAACAGTTGAGAGTTGTTGTCGTGAAGGGATATGGAGTTTTATCAAATGCCTTTCCTCACCTGTTGACATGGCCCAACTGTGACTGAGCTTGTTTCTGTTAGTGTCGTGTATCACATTTTAAAAATTTACCTATGCTTTATGACAGCTGCATCCTCCTACTGTACACCCTCATAATATCCTCATTTTACTTTCTGGGCAAGTTTCATAGCTGTGATTGTAGCTAGCTTTAGCCCCTCTGTAATATAGCATATAACACAAATTAATGAATAATCAATTAATAGGTATTTAACAGTGAGGTGGTGGAAGCAAATTTTAAGATAAATAAACTCGGTTCCTGCTCTCTTACCAGGTGAAGAAAACCTGAGCATCTAATCAAATGCATGATGCAGTGTGGGAAATATTCTAGTAAAGTAATGTGCCACACAGCTGTGTGCAAAGGAGGATGCATTACTCCCAAATGGAAGAAACCTACCCAGAGAGCTGTTGAAGAAAAGCTGACATTTGTGTTGGAGCTTGCAGTACGATCCACAGTCAGGGAAGTGAACTTTGTGGGAAAAAGTAGCCTAGGCAAAAAGCACAGAAAAAGTGAGATGTTAGGATTCACATCAGGTCCACAGGAATTAAAGTACACACACCTTTGTGTCTAGAATCCCTCATATATATTCGGGCATGTCACAGGAACACAAAGAGGTCAGTGGGAGATAATTGTCATAGCTCTGAAATGCTATGCAAAGAGCCTTAGGAGACACAGGGAGCTTTTGCTGATGGGGCACACTTTTCCTTAGCTAATTTTTGATACTTGCAAAACATGGAAGGTTATACTGTACAATAGAAAAGAGAGCAAAATAAGAGGCAGAGAAATAGCAATGGAGAAAATATTTTGAAGGTAAAATAATTTTTTAGCCAGCAACTAACTAGAATTTGATCAAGGCAAGTGGTAAAAGCAAGGATTAGAGTTATCTAGCTTGGGCACCTGGCATGTACTGAGACAGGGACACATTAACAGGAAAGTGTTGTATAGGTAAATGGAGCACATTTTTCCTACTTGGAGCACACAGTATAGTAAAAGAGAGACACACTGTCATTACCTATACCATGGTAACAGTACTCAGGAAAGCCTTGCTTTTCTTAGCAGGTGGAATAAGGCATCATCTAGGAAAGCCCATCATTTGTTTAGAAAATATTCTGGGACTTGAGAGATAGCTCAGTGGTCTAGACGCCTGCATGGCAAATGCAAGGGCCCAGTTTGATTGTCAGTACCCCATGCCCGGCCAGCTCCAGGTGCAACAGGCTGGCTCCAAAACTGGACGTGCTGGGCACACCTGGAATCCCACTGCTGGGGAGGCTGACACAGGAGGACCACTACAAGTCTGAACTGCATGGCGAGACCCTGTGTCAAATAAATAAAAATAAACATAAATTTTAAAAAGGGAAAACAAAATATTATGATAAATCTGGGCTTCCAAGTGAAATTTGTAGGCTTTGGACCCAGCACCATGCGCAAGAACCCTGAGGAAAATGAAGACACTTCTGAGGGTTGGGGAAAGTCTGAAACAGAAAAAAAGTAACTGGTAACAGACAGATATTTCCTGATAGCTGGAGGCAAAATGTTTGTGGAAAGTGCAGTGTGATGTAGTGTGGAATGCTTAAGTCTCGCTTATGAACTCTTCAGTAAGTGTCTCACTTTATACTAATGCTTTGTTGAGTGTGTTTCATTCAGGTAGAATGCAAAGAAGTGATGAGGACTGCTCTGGGCTTGGTGAAGGAACCACAGGAGGTCGTGTCCGGGTTTCAGAGCAGCACAGAAGCCTGACAAAGTGCAGTACATTACCTAGGAGGCTTGGTAGGATAAGGCCTCTGCTCCGAGATTTCCTGGAATGGAGAATATTCCAGGAAAGGAGATAACATTGGAGTAAGAGCACAAAGGCAGAAAATAGCAAATGAGTTAGGATGCAGACTAGGGTGAAGTGGGAGAGACGTCATGGAAGCAATAAATGTAAAACAAAAATTTCAGTTAAAATGGAATCAGCGCTGTTTTTTTCCAACTGCATTTAAGAGTAAACTTGTACTAAGCACTTGATGTCTAACCCTTTTAAATATTTTACTTTGAGTATCAACAGAATCCCTGAGGCATGTACCAAGGACTGCATAGGAGGCAAACAGCCCTGCAGTGACTACATTGTACTGTGGAAGAGAAAAAAGAGAAAAAGATATCCATATGAAACATGTTTTCAATAGGCTACTAAAGAAAAAGTTGAACAATGTAAATAAGCACATAAACAAGAATGCATCGCTGATTACTTCTTATACTACTCTCATCAAATGATCACATGCTCTCTATAGGTCAGTGCTTAATCTATGAGGTAAAGACTCTGTCCCCTGAAGGATGAAGAATCTGTAGAATTTGCGACAGGAATATCGGTGCTGCCACTCGCCCCTCTCTTCACACAAAACTGTGGCAAATCGTCATGCGAATTTCTTCTCGAGGGTGAAGAGCAGTCCCTTCACCTTACAGGGCAGGTAAGCAATTGCACGTGACTAATTCCATAAAATTTACACAAAAGATATAAAGATTAGTCTCATACATTTTCATTATTCTTTAATAATTATTGAAACAAAGGACTATCTATTGTAGATGGCTCAATGGACCATGTGTTTCCTTCCTCTGCATTTATAATGAATTGAATAGATTTTAAATTTTCAACAAATCAATTGCCTATTCCCTAATCTACATGATTGTTCACTTAGAAAAGATGAAACATTTCACACATCTGGGCAAGGTGTGACGATACACTGAATGAGTATAGGATTTCTATGCAAATTATTCAGACACCAGTGGAACAGAAACATTGCACTTAATATCAAAGTTAAATTAGTCAAAAAATTTATTATTAATTTTTCTCACAATCTCATTTTAAATCTCAACATTACTAGTATGTGTACTGTTCTTCCTGCATGTGTAGCACATTTAAGAAGAAAGCACTACTCCAACCACAATTCTCTTGAAAAGATCTCTTTTGCCCTAAGGAAATTGCACCACACTTTGGTGTTTTCTGTTGTGTTAGGGGACATTTTGGCTGCCACTCAGCATTTCAGCAACTAAGTCCAAAATCATCAAAAATGCTCTGTAAAACTGAACATTGACTGTGTAAGAAGGACTTACATTTCACCCTGATCTTCTTTAGCTCACACTAAGTGAAGCTGGATTTTGGAATCATTTCATTAACATTGCTTAACCACGTTAAAAAAAAAAATGCCTTTCACAAAGAATTTAGTCCTACCACAATAGCTTTCTGGGAAATCATTTAGTCAGTCTGTCAGATGAGCCTAATCATGGTTGGTTAAATGTCTGCCGCTTCTTTAAAACCTGAATGCGTTTAAAATAAACCGCACTTCCCACTATTAAAATACTGCTGTCAAGAGACCAGGTGATCCAAATACTTGCGGACTCAAGGTGGTGCTCACAGGTCTGATGAGCTCTGCATTTATCCCCCAGTTAGGGCCAGAACACAGCTCTGACCACGTTAAAAATTAACGAGAAACCCTTCCTGAATTAAGAGTGGATGTATCTGCTATTACTTTTTAATTTCACTTGATAAACTTATTTGCATTGTTCTATCAAGCTTCACGACTTCCAGATGTAAAGTGTACAGGAAGTTAATGGCAGTTCCACACGTGGGAGAATGCTGTATCGAGGGCCACAGTACGGCTCACGTAGTGCAGCGGCCACTCTGTCCAAGCACAGACCCTGAGGATGAGTTGACGCGCAGCCTTGCTTCACAGCAGTAATCTGTCAGTTCTCATTAGGTCCATAATAAAGCGCACTGCAGAGCTTTTAAGTCAGCAACCATTTCAACAAAGTCTGGTATCAGGATGAACAACTGTTGCCAAGAAACAATTCTTAAGGAAAATACAGCTGTAATCAATCACTACTGAACAGGAAATGAAGAATCACAATATTGAATTTTGGGAGATGTAAAATTCCTGTTTATCTGTAGGCTCTCCCAGGCCATGTCTGCACTCCTTGTAGACAGTACGTGGGCATCACACATCTCAGTGCCCCCTTCCATGCTCTGTGCCTCCCTCCTTTCTCCCTTCCTCAACCCCTAGATGCTCTTACAATTTATAAAAGATTTATTTCTCTAGTTTTTATTATTGTTCTTTTATTTTGTGCTTTATTTTTTATGTATTGCATGAGGACCAAAGGAAAGAACAGAGAGATAACTCAGATTAAGTTTCATAAAAACTACAGTAATCTTCAGCGAACACCAGCATGTCCACTTATTTTTCAATGTTTACTGTATGCAAGTAACAAATCATAGTTGCAAATTGACTTTTATAAGTCAAGTGGAATGGCATATATCTATAATTTCCTCACTCTAGGAGGCTGAGGCAAGATCACAAATTCAAAATCTGTCTCGGCAACTTAGTGATTTAGCAAGGTCTTCTCTCAAAATAAAATAATTAAAAATGACTATAGGCATAACTCCATTGGAAAGTCCTGGTTTAAATCCCCAGTAGCACACCACACACACACACACACACACACACACACACACACACACACAGAGCTATTATGCAACAAATTCTTACAAATATATTTGGTTTTATAAACACAAACATTTCCTCTTGCTATAGTATGCAACTTTTCATTCACAATCAAGTTACAGTCATAGCTGCAATCCCAGAATGCTATTTATTCAAGGAACATTTTGAAAACCTGTAGTGCCCCTGACTCTGTGCCACATCTGCATGTTTATCTACCTACCTAAGAATCACTACCAGCCACCCTTAAGGTATCATTTTTTGTGTAAAGGTATATTTTGCAAATTTGATTTCTTAAAAATAACTCAAAGCACACTGTATGGGTCAAGGTTTTACTTAGAGGAGCAGGACAGATATAATATAAAGAATGGGTGTTTACACAAATATATCATCTATAAGGAATTAAAAGACTGGCTTACAATAGTTAGCCAGAGCCAGATGAGGAAGCATACAGACGGTGTCTGCAAGCACCTGATTGAAGAATTCAGTCCCAAGGTCTGAAACTCACTACAGTGCTCCGTGTAAGTCTCTGTCTGTGGGCTGATGGGTCTGCAGTGAAAGACTGAAGTGTCTGTAATGGACACTGAAGAGTCTGCAACGGAAGGTGAAAGATCTAAGCTGGAAGCTGAAGAGTGCTCTGCAAGCCAGACAATAAAAGTCCAGGCCAAATGCAAAGATTGAAGCTCCTCTGACGAAGTGAAGTATTGACTCTTTATAAAGTCTCTTTGTGCTGAGTCATTCTGCGGTGGGCCCACTGTGCCCTAGAGTGGAACCAATCATGCTCCAGGATGGGCCCTTGATCCTGCTCTAGGGAGGAGCCAATCAGATAGTAGGGCAGTACCCCCACCAACAGGGAACTGGGCTGCTGAGTCATCCAGCCAAGTTGACACAATGTATCAACCACTACACACTAATCTAGTGTATAGCAGAAGTAGCGTTTGCTGAGATGGGCATGCAATGTGTACATTTATTCTTTGCAAACAGGAAGTCAAAAGTTGAGAAACTATCAGTATCACATTAAGAATCATCACACGTTGAGTGGATCCTAAGAGAAAGAGGACTGCCCAATCAGAAAAGGTAAAAGGTAATTTCTGTTCTTTGATACCAGCACCACGCTGATGAAACAGATCAAACTGCTTTGATAAATATAAAGATACCATCATACTTGCTATAGTGCAGATTTAGAACATCTCAAAGGTTCAAGTGTTAAAAGGCTTGACTGCCAGCCTGTGGTATTATTGGAAGTGACAGAACTTAAAGGAGGAAGGACCTGGTAGGAGAAAGAACTGTCTTTGAGAACTTGACTCTACCACTATCTCTCTTTTTGCTTTCACCTCCCCTCCCCCTCTCTCAATCTTCCTCTCCCCTCTCTCTTCCTCCCCTCCCACCATTGCCTCTCCGATAAAGTCAGCATTATTCCTCTGTCATGTACTCCTGCTGTTCACAATATAGTACCATCTATGCCACCACAGGCCCAAAGCAACTGGACAAAGTGACTATGGTCTGAAAGTTCAGAAACTGCAAGCCAAAATAAACCCTTCTTTCTTTAAGTTGGTTTCCTCTGGCACTTTGCCACATAGATGGAAAGCTAACACAGTACTCTATGTTCACATTGTAACTGGGGTTATTTTCTTCAGTTTCTCAGGTTTTCCTCCATGTGTTTATGCTATCAAAATTCCAATATTAGAAAACTGAAGCATACACAAATCATTTGAGAAACACCTGGGTAACTGAGTAAGATATTTGTATTTCTTCATTGTCCCAGGATTACTTCTGAGTGCAATATCAGAGAATACAACACCAAAATGTAGAGATATCTGAAGACCCCTAACCAGGCAGATTTAACCACCTCATCCTTCTATCCCATTCGAAGTTGTCTTGTGGTGGGTGAGACTTTCTAATGCTTCCTCAGGTTTGTCTCATCTGCCCATGATCATCTTGAGGGAAAAAATCTCTTCTTGTGCAGCTTGGGACAAAGCACGCATGGCATGGATAAGAAATCCAAAGGAGAAGAAAGAAAGACAGAAAGAAAGAAAGAAAGAAAGAAAGAAAGAAAGAAAGAAAGAAAGAAAGAAAGAAAGAGAGCTTTTTAATTTGTTTTTTTAAGTGATCAAATTTTTTAAGGCAAATGAGTTTGCCTTAAAATGTGTTTTTCCATATTAGAAATGTAATTACAGTCTGTATCTTTAAATTCTGCCTATATAATTAACTCTCAGCATGACATAGAACAAGTCACTCACTATTATATTCCTTCGTAATAAAAGGTATTCCGACTTACCTTAAAAGAAGGCTGGGAGAAACCAGCTATGAAGTAAATTATAATGTGAAAGTGCTATATAAAGATTAATGGGAAGGACTAGGAATTATAAAAGGACATTATAATGAAATAAAATATCTCACTGTTCTACAGCAACATATGTCAGAAACAAAGCAGTTACTGAAACAACTTTGAAGTTATCTCAATTTCTACTGGATTCAAACCATTGTTGATATTTATGCTAATAGTCCCTAAACATATTTTTGAGATTATTTATCTAATATGCCTTATAGGTAACAATAAGTATATCACCAAAGTTGTAATGTTTCTTTTTAATTGAAAGATATACAACTTTGAAACAAGACAATGATTAACAAACTAATAGAAGGGCATCATTAGGACTGGGAAGAGAGCTCAACAGCATAAGTGCCTGCCTCACAAGCACAAGGTCCCAAGTTCAATGCTCAGTACTGCATGCTATGCAGGCTCAAGAACCAGATGTGGTGAGGAAATCTGTAATCCCAGTGCTAGGGAGGTTGAGACCAGAGGATAATTGTGAGGCCAAACTGTGTAGTAAGACCCTGCATCAAAAACAAATCAATAAATAAAAATGAAAGGTGTCAATAGATGTAAGATACATTCAGAAAACCATGAATATTCAACTGCCTGTGATTTGGAATGTTTACTTTGTCCCAAAAGCCCTTTTCAGTGTTTTATTTTAAAAACTATAGGGCCGACCAGATAGATAGCTCAGTGGATTAAAGCACCTGTTTATGCAGATGCAGGGTTGGACTGAAGCTTGATCCCAGCTGTGCTATACTGTCCCTGGCTCCAGGATGCCCTGAACACTGAGACAGCACAGTGGCAAGCACCTGTAATACCAGCACTTGGGAGGCTGAAAACAGGAGGATCACTGTGAGTCTGATCTGTGCAGAGTCCCTGTAGACCCTGTACTAAATACAAAAATTAAAATAAAATAAAATTATATAAAAACTGTAAAGGTTTCATAAAAATAGTACAATAATTCTATATGCTCATCATCCCTGTTCATCAATTATTTACATTTTATCACATAGCCTTATGACAATACACACATAATTTTTCTGTTCAACCACTTGAAAGAAACCTGCATATAGCATAATTTTCACCTATAGCTACTCAATGCCACAGTTTATATTTCCTAAGAAGCAGTAAATGAGGCCAGTTTCCTATATAATCACAGTCCCCTTATCATAATTGAGAAATAAATATTAGAAAAATTGGTATAAAATGCTACATACAAGAGCTTTTCCCTAGTTATCTTTGGAGAACAATCAACCTTTCCTTTCCAATCAATTAGAAATAATATAATAATGAGTCACTAAAAAATTTAGCAACCACCTCTTACCTGAACGTTGTCAAATTACTGAAAAAAATTCTATTTGCTTCTAACCTTGATATTTACTTTCTTATGAACCAATAAAAATCAACAAAAAGGGAAATTGGCCCTGTGTTAGTGGCCACACGCTGAGTAAGGGAATGACTTACTTAACTGAATGACTTAAGTGTTCAATGTATGCAATAAGACCATTAATTACATTTTTGGTGTGAACAAAGCTGGGATCATGTCTCTTTTCAAGTAGTAACATGATTCTCCCCCACAAACATTTGTAATATTGACTGCATGAAAAATACAGGCTGATTCTTCAAGCGTCTCATAAGGACATTTTGCTTACTGTTGCCTTGTGGCTATTTTCACTTTAAACATATTTTGGGCCGAAAGGACACAGCAGATGATTCTATGTTTGCCCTTTGTAATAAGAAGCAAATGGTTCCAATTCTACTGTACTAGTAATGCTAATGTCAGTGTAGTATTTGTCAGATGTTATTATGTACATAGCTATTTTCTTTTGTGATTAATAGATGATCTATTTGACATTTCAATGTATGACTATGTTTTATTATATTTTAAGTAAAAAGATCAGTTCTAGTTCTATCAAGTCTTATTCATCAAATAGCATTCTTTCTGTAAAAAAGAAATCTTTTCCTTCCTCTATCTCTTTATTTTGAGGGAAAAGTCTCTGTGAATCTCTGGTTTATTTTATTCCTTTTTTTTTTCATTTAATATAGTATTATTAGCATATCCACTTTGAAGTCCAAACTGCTTGACATTTGAGCAGTGGGAATTTCTTTAGACGTGATAGGAGGTCCTCCTGACATGTCCACAAGAGCTTTTGAGTACTTTCTCACTCTCAAGAACAATATTTCATCATACATTTTCCCTAGTGAGACAGACAAAGGATAAGTCATTCTCCAATGATCCCTGTTTGCTTTAAATGGAACTGGTATTCAGAAAACAAGACCTGATTATGAAATATACTCATTATTGTTTATTATATCATATTTCCAGATAATTACAAAGAAGTTTTCTTTTTTAATCTTCTTACCACACTAACCAGTACAAAGCAATTGTTTCCTGTGGAACAAAGAATATGAACTCCATATTAAGAAATAATATTAAAGGGAAAATGCTGAATTAAAATTTCATATGCATTTAAAATTTAAATATAAGTGGAGTTAATCATGCTATTATATCTTTTAGGGGAAATTTTCTTATGCATAAAGATGTAAAATCCTATTTAAATATCTTAAATGATAATTTCACATTTTGCAAATCTCCATAAGAATGAAAAAAATAATTAAGATGTTATGTACATATACTTAGTCTTCTCAATGAATATAATCATTACATATTACAAACATGAACTAATGATAATAATTTTTAAAAGATAGGATGAATCTCTTTTTCCTTACAAGCCCATGAGTATTTCCAGTGATTCCGCTGCTAGCCTCTACAGTGATTTAGTATCTAAAGTTAGAAGACTTGGATTTGAATTCCAAATTCAATACTAAACTAAATTTACATCTTTAAAAACATGTCCTTTAACTTCTTAAATTGAGCTACAACAAGTACAGAGCTAGAAAATTGTCACTTCTGTCTATAATAATCCTATATCTAGTAAAGAAATTGAGTGATTAATTAATGGCATTCCAAATAAATAAATAAAGCATACAGCATGCAGGTAATATGAAGTTTTTACTATCACTTCGAAAAAAATAGAAGTAGGAAAAATCACCACTCTTGCATTAAATCTGTTTTCTTTAATACAAGACTAGGCTGATATATTATAAGAAAAATTTTGAACTGCTATTTCACAGGATCATTCTCAAAGAAATATTAGTAAATAAAACCAAACAACGTGGAAAATCAAATAAAAATTATAGATTATGGTCATATGAGATTTATTCTGTCTGGATCAACGTTTAAAAATTAATTAATGTGATATATAAATAGGATTAAGAAGAATAATCACATATCAATATCAATTAATGCAAAAAAATTTAAAACAAAAATTCATTCATTATCAAAGCAAAGGAAAGGAGAATGCTTTGCACATCTAAAAATACAGCAAAATGACTACACTTGTTAAAGATAAGTTTTCAAAGCCAATTTACATGTTAATTATGAAAATTGGAATACTTTCTCTTAAGAATGAGATAAAGATATCCACTCTTACTTCTCTATAATATCCTGCTTGAATTTCTAACTAGAGCAATAAAAAAATAAAAAGAAACACAAAGTATACATGTTAGAAATAATAAAATGAAACCACCTATTGCTCAGTGATAGGTGAAGATTATATTTAACTAACTAAAAGTTCCAGATGAATTTCCAGAGTGCATGTTGCATTTTATATTTGGGCCAGTAATATAAGAGAAACTACCTGTGCTCTCAACAGCATTTGGCATGATCTGCAGTTGTTATCATTGTGATCAATGTACGATGGTATCTAGTGATGGTTTGAATTTTCATTTCCTTAGTATCTAATACTATTAAACGTTTTCATATATTTGTCTAGTAGTATCTTTATGTCTTCTTCAGAGAAATCCCCAATCTTTTGTCCATTTTCTTTTTTTAGAGAGTACAAATTACAATTAAAGCAGAAAAAAATTACAAATGATACAGAATTTCACTTAAAAGAGTAATATGAATTTTGCAGTGTGTGTTATAATACATAGTGTTGTCTTCCAACCACATGTTCATATTACCAGATACATGAATGTAAACTTTGAATAAGAAAGAAAAAATGAAAGCATTGTGTAATAAATTAAGAAGACAAAAAATACAAACAATTGAAAAAAGGAGACAAAACAAATTAACAGCGCAGATGCCCATCAACTGAAGAATAGAAAAAAGAAGATGGGATTTTTTACACAATGGACTATTGTTCTGCTATAAAATAGGACAAATTTGAGTCTTTTGTTAATAAATGGATGCAACTAGAGAACATACTGTTAAGTGAAATAAATCAGACCCACATATGCAAACATCATATTTTCTCCTTAGTGACAGAATATGAAAGAGAAAAATGGAATCTTGAGTATAATAGTGTTATGATTTGTGTCTAGTTGTCCTCCAAAAGCCTCATGGAGTCATGGTGTGCCTTTGGGAGTTTATGATTGATTCTTGATCCAGTGCAGGAGCTATAGGGGTGAGTGCAAAATCCAGCCCTTGGGTGAGTAATTTGTATTATGGTGTGAGGGGGAGAGAGTGGCTGACTAGCTGCCTGAGCTACTGCCGAGCTCCTGCTCTCTTGTCCTTTGCTGCTGTCATGAATGGATGCTATCTACCCTGTGTCTCTCTGTCTTGGAGCCAGCTTAGTATGGAGAGAAACAGCCACTGACTGTGGGCAAAATAAAACTTTTCTTCCTTCATTTTGGGTGTTTGCTATTTTGTCCTAGCAATGAGAAAACAGTAACCAAGACCAAGAGATAGTGAGAAAAGGGAATGAACTTATTCAAAAGGAAAGATTTACTGAGTTGAAGAGAAAGACAGGAAGAGGGAGTGGGGAAAGAGATTTATGTAGGTAAGCAGGACGGTTTGGACAACCGTACTGTGCATTTCTGCTGGTCTAAGGAAAGGAGTAGTTAATGCTTTTGTCCATGTTCTAAATGGATTATTTATCATGTTTTATTCATTTGTTTAAATATTATGAAATCCCCTGAAGTGCTTTATTTGGTCACATATATGATTTGAAATGACTTGCAAGTATTTTCACATGGTTGGTAGATTGTGTTTTTTAAAGGATTTTTAATTCTGATAAAGTCCAATTTATGGGCTTTTATAAGGACTGTGCCTTTGATGTCATTTCTAAGAATCTACTACCTAACACTAAATCAAGATTTTCTATCGTACTCTCTATAAAAGTGTTATAACTTTATCTTCAGCATTTAGATTATGAGAATCCATTTAGAATTGAGTTTTATAAAATATGTGAGTTGAAGTTCAAGGTTCATTTTTTGGGCTATTGATTTCAAAGTGTTCCAACACCATTTGTTTAAAAAAGTCTATCTTTTATCCACTGAATTTCTCTTGCATATTAGTCAAGAAACTCTAACTTTAATTTAACTGTGTAAACTTAATATGTTCTCAATTTAAAATGGCAAGTCTAAAGTTATTATGTGACATATTGGAACATTTAGAACTTTAGTTTCACTTTATTTAAAAGTTTAATTTCTTAGATTTATATTTTTTAAGTACTGCAGAGGTTTCATTTGTTAGGCAATTGAAGTACTTTAAAAAGAAATCAATCATATCTAATGTACAGCGTTGGAAATTGATTAATATGCAAATGATAAAAGCCATTATTAAAGGGACACTTGAAAAAGATTGTTAAATTTTTTGAAACATATATATATAATATGTGTATATATATATATATATATAATCACATAAGGTGCATTTATATATTTAGAGATGTGTAAGCCATTTGAATACATATAAATATATAATGTACATTAATTTTGAAAACTGAAGTCACACCTACTCGAAAACTAAACTAAAAACTAATGAGAATACCAAGTGCTGGCAAAGATGTGTGTAATCTAAATTTCTTATGTTTTAGTTTGGGGAATGGAAAATAATACAGTCAATCTGGAGAACACTGACAATTTTCCACAACACTAAGCAGGGCTTTACACATGACACAGCATTCCAATCTTGAGCATTCATTCAAGAAGAAAGAAAACTAATGTTCACATCACAAACTGTGCACAAACGCTCCTAGCTGCTGCACATACAAAAGCCAAAAAGTGGGGCAGCACAATGTCCCTCAACAGGTGAATGTTCAAACAAATTGTGGAACAGTCGAGCTCACAGGTAAGACAGGAAGGAAATCTTGATAGATACAACTTGACTTAATCTTAAAGGAATTATGATGAGTGAAAGATACATTCCTGAAAGACATATATTATAAACTTTCATTCATATGACATGACAGAAATGACAAAATTATAAAGATGAAGAAGATATTAGTGATTGCTAGGAGTAAGTGTGAAGAGGGAAATGATGTGCCTGTAAAAGCAGGAAATATTTTTAAAATTCTGTAATTCTCTACATTTTGATAGCAGTGGTGCTCAAATTTTCACATAGGATAAAACCTGCAGCACTAAATTAACACAAAAGCAATAATTGCAGGAGTTTCAATAAGTTTGAGTGACTGTATCAATGTCAGTGTCTCAATTGTGTTACTATGTTCAACATTTGTAAATTATTACCATCAGAAGAAAGTAGGGCCAGGGAAGATGGCTCAACAGCATAAGTGCCTGCCTGGCAGGAGCAGTGTCCTGGGTTTGATTCCCAGTGCCAAAAGAAAATGAAAGAAACTAGATGAAGTGAGTCTTGCTCTATTATTCATTATAATTGTGCATCCACCTGCAAGTGTATATTTTTAAATATAAGTAAAAAGAAAAGTGAATTTCCAAGCAGTCCTTCTATGCACACATACAAACCAAATAAGACTTTTAAGTACATCAAAATTTCACATTAACATAGCACACAACAATGTAGATATTATTTTAAACAATAAATATAATATGTACAGTAAACACTGTACCTGCTGCTACTCCTGTCATTATGAGTGCCATTAAAGTCAACGTTTTGCCCTTTCATGTGCTCTTATTCTTGACACTTTTTCTTCAGATATCACTTTTTCATCTGACTTAGATGCCCAAGAATTTTATTAAAGAAAATGTTGCTTTATTCCTTACTTGGCCAATTTATCTTCCTTAAACATTCTTTTCTTTCTGTTCTTCACTGCTTACCACATCATACCTTTGTCGTGATCATCTTTTTTTTAGCACTTATAAACTTACTTGTGATTTCCCCGTGTAGAAATCAAGTTCCATGTGAACAACGCTGTGCTTGTCTTCACTGTTGACTCTAGTTCTCGCAAAGTGTCAGATAACACAGAAACTCAGAATTATTTCTTTAATAAGTAATGCTCACATTATACTGACAACTGAATGTTGACTTTAAAAATGACAATGAAAATTCATTTCTTCTACTGTGTGGGAAGAGTGCGGGAGATGATTTTAAAAATTCCTTTCAAGTGCTTTTCATTATAATACATAATTCCAGCCAGTCTACGATGCTGATAGAGGAAGATTTTAAGCCTGAGGCTAGCCTGAACAACTTAGGGAGAAACTTCCTCAAAGTAAATAAATAAATAAATAAATAAATAAATAAATAAATAAATAAAAAGTTTTAAAGATGTACTTCATTGATAGGGTCTTGTCTAGCATGACCAAGACCCTAGCTTCAACCCCCAGGAATGAAAGAAGGGATGGGAGCTATTTTCAAAAGAGTATTTCATGCCTTTCAAGGAATTAAAAAAAAAAAAGATCAAGGAAATGTGTTCTTCAAGTGTTCCACTCTGTTCTCTGAATATCTTATTCATGAGTTAGGATTGAGGACCTGCTCCCCTCTGGAACCTCCTCTCATAATTTCACACTTCTGCTTCCACTAGCTGTTCAAGTTAACTGGTTTTCAGAACCCCATCTCTCAGGTAGAGGCCCAGTAACCTCAGATCAAATTTGCATTTTGCCTTCAGGGTCCACATAAAGTCTCCAACTCCTATCTTCTTTTTGCCTCTTTGTGTAGAAACTGGACAGAATTCACCAAGCTGCATAAATATACTTTCCCTGCCATTTCTTTCCACAACACCAATTACTATTTTTAGTTTCCCAAGATAGAAGAAATGACATTCGAAAATACCTACTGTGTACCACAAAACCACTTTAGAGGTGATACACATCAACTTTTTCCTCTACTTCAGTCATTAAAGAAACAAGTTTTTCCACCTGGATCCAAGGTAAAGTAACTTATAACAGCACTCCCAATGAATCTATATGTTTTATTCTTTGTTAAAAAGAGGAGCAAAATTTTTAAAATGTTATCTATGAAGAAAGATAAAGAATCATTTTTTTAATTTTTTATTAATTTTAATGAGAAAAAATTAGAAATGAAACAATTTCAAAACAGGTTAGTCAGACAGTTACAATAATTAATACATTGCATATTATTGTCTTCGGAGTAGTTATTCAGAGGGCAAGATGCAAACATGATTTTTTTGTCTAAACAATATTAGTACAAGCCTTTTCATTGAACTAAGAAAAGTAGCTGCATATCTATCCTGTTTTGTATATACATATATATTTTTTTCACTACAAAATGCTCTTCCACTTATAACCCCTTCTTTGTTTTGTTTTATCAGAGATGGGTGTCCCACTGCAATTAGAGAAGCAGTATTTGGAGAAGTTTTTAAAGGACCTTTTCACACTTGAAGCCAGTTTAAAAATTGTAGGTACGTGAATTCAGCAGAACAACCCCATATAGTCCAATAGTCAATAATAGTAGTGAGTTATCAGCAGAACTGATAGCTGTCAGAAGTTTTTAACTTGAACCTTTTACAGATCAGCATATTATTATGGTAGTACTTTTTTATACCTCATGGTAACCATCTGCTGCATGGTTAAGACTAAGTTAAAACAAGATCTATATAACTAAAAATGTAACTTTTATAACTGACAAGGTCATTCTAGTCCCCTCAGGACTTACCCTGAAGCCATGTACAGCACCTTGTAGATCTTTTGTCATTGTCAGCCGTCTGGATGAGTCACAGCCATTGCTTGACCACTCTGGTCTTTGTGAAAGACTGAGAGAATTATTTTCGCTCTAGGTGACTCTCCTTAGGCACACGATACATTGGCAATCACTTTCCTCTAATCTTGATCAGAAAATTTGGGACACTATTGAGTTATAGGATGTCACAGTACAGATTCTCTTATGTCCTGAGTCCTCACTGATCTTCAAGGGCTTGGGCCAAAACATTGACTATCTTTGTAGCCCTTCTTTTTCTTTAATTTTTTGGTCTGCAAACTTAAGTTGTTAACAACCCAGAAGAGAAGCTTAATGATATTATTACCCTGTAACAAAGGCATTTGGGTTAAACATCACCATTTGTCTGAATATCAAACAGCTTAGACGTAATATAGAACAGGTATTTTCCAACAACCGTAGATATTCTAAACTTTAAATACTTACAGAATTGATAAAACAATTACATATGTTTACATAGAAATTTAGATCAAACCATACACAACATTGTAGCAAGACAATCCTATGACTTTTTTTCCTTTTCTCTTGTTGAAGAAGTCCAAAAATTTTGTACATGGTTCTTGGTACTGGAAGGGCTAAAGCTCCAATCATGAGCTACCAGATAATAAAGAAGGAAGAAAGAAACTCCCATTGTAAACTAAATGAAGTCTACAAAGGGTGCAAGAGGACCAACTTCATAACCCCTGGAAACCTCACGCTCATAAGTAGATATCAAGGAGAGATTCAAGGAGACTGACTGACAAAGCATACTATAAAACAGGGTTGTCCAAAATAAGATAAATTTGCATTCACCTGAAAATTAGCTTCTCCCTTATATCTAGCTCAAAAAAGCCCAGGACTCCCTGAGACCGGGCAGTAACTGAGTGGAACTTCATCATCTGCGACTTGAACAAGACAGGATCAGTTTTGGACACCGTATGTTTTACATTCTAATCTGACTGAGAAGCATTGTTTCTCCTTAAAAGCTAATGACATGATCTCACTGTTGATATATCTGTATTTTGAAACTGAGATTTTACATCAGCATGGGGACTTTTTATCTTCCAAGGCAGCTCTGGTCCTCCTCAGAGTGGTGTCTAAATCCTCCAGTCTACCTGGAAATATAGATGGTGTGAGAAAGATATTCTTCAAAAGTGAGGTGAGATAGAAGAAGAGAAGATGGGCCAGGGAGATAGCTCAGCAGCACTACCTGTCCCCAGTTTGATCCCAGCCACCAAAACAATTAAAAACAAAACAAAGAAAATAGTAATTTTAAAATTTTACTTTTAAGGAAAACAAAATACAGTTCTGGGACAAAAAATTGCTCAACCTTTTTCCCCTTCCAGGAATTTCTTTACCCTAAAAAAGATGCAATGAGCCTTAAATTGCATCCTGGGTCTGTGCTTTATACCTGTAAGTTGTTTTTTGTGCTCTCAGAAAGTGAAAATGTATTTCAATTTCAAACACATAACTTAGCCCTCTATGTGGCTAATATCATGGATAGTAGAAGGAATTATCCTAATATTTTCCATCTGAAGATGCTGCCATGTGCTATTTTTACATGTATGTATGTATGTATGTATTTACTTTCAGTACTGGGAACTGAACTTAGAACCCTGCACTTGCCAGGCAGGCGCTTATTCTACTGAGCTATCTCCCTGGCCCCTCATGCTATTCTTTCTGAGGATGTACTTTTCAAACTCTGCCTAATAAAGTTCTTCATGCCTGTCACTGTTAGGCCTTGATAATTCTTTTCCTCACACCCTACCCATTGGGTGGAGTGGGCTGAGGCTTTCCGTACTTTCTTTAGGAACTGTCTTAGTTCCTCTCCAGTGACAAGAAGACTCTTCAAACTGTGTAGGCGAGCTTCCATCAGTGGGAACTCTATAATACCAATGTCAGATTTACATACACAACAACAACCGGTACTGATGTCACACCCTTGCCAGCAGAAGGCATGAGAAGGAGTGGCAGAGCCACATAACCACCTCGTACAGGGATAAACCTTCCTCCTTGGCTCATCACAGTAGGACATGCAGTACTGAAAAGTCTTGTAGGGCCCAAATGTGAGATGGGAGAGACCAAAGACTGGCATTTATGTATCCGGGTCCTGGGTAAAATCCCTGCCTGAAGGCCGGAGGAAGCTCCCGCAGAATGATGCAGCAAGAGGTACAACCAAACACAATAGGTCACCTCTTTATGAGTGCTAAGCTGAGAAGCATAGAAAATAAATGAATGAAGAACGATGCATTTCTTGTAAAGGAGCACTGAATATAATTACCAAAGTTGTGTGTCTTCTCAAGCAAAGGAAGCAAAGACTTCCACTGAGGAAACTTGTAAATGGGTGATATTATTGAAAATATAGTGAATTTTTAAATATTTAAAGTTTAAGTAAAGACCAACTGCCACTAATACCTTTCAAAATACTCCCACTCACTTTGCACGTGCTTATCCCACTGTTCTCTCCACTTCCTGAAGCAGTTCTGGGAGTCCTCTTCCATAAGTGTTAATGAGATGTTATAAAATGTACAGTTTAATGCTGCTGCTGAATACTTTCCAACAGAAAGGCAGGCTTGTGGAAACATGACTTCCTCACGTTATTCCCCAAAGGTGACACTGGGAGATTTTTGGCTCTTCCCAGGGTGAAAATGGCCATCAATCCACTCAGGACTACACGAAAGCCACACAGCCTAATCAAAGGCACTCAAAAAGAGGACTTTCAGACCCACTTCAGAAAGTGACAAGAGCAGAAGTCATATCTAGGTGGAATATTTTGAGGGAAATTAATGGCAATGTATCTTTCACTGCTATAACATTTTTTTTTACTTCACATATTCATTGTCTTTTGCTCATACCTCATATTTTGATAAAAAGGATTTGTCACTACATGTAGAGGCAAAATCATGAGCATGCTCAGTTCTAAATCATGTTACATCATGTGTAATGTTTAAAAAGTAGTAGACAGGACTACTATAGGTAGAGACTTTGGTATTATAATGACCAAAGTTTCTTGTAGGTCACCTAAGAGTGGGTATGAATGACCTGCTGTTTTGCATGGTTCTTTGTAGGAACTCTGGCAGAGTTAAAGTAGGATAAAGAGACAGCCTAAAAGGCACACTAACAGTCACTAGAGGGTGGAATTCCCATAGCTCCAAGCCTCCTGAAAGTCTTTGAAAGTATCTGCCTAGTATTTAACATAAATACTGGCAGATAGCAAGGGACCCGAAATTCCAGGCATGCACAGAGCTCAAATGTATACTTCAGAGCAGAAGAGGAGGCAGCAGAGAACTCCTCAGTGGATCCCTCCTTAAATGCCACATGAGAAAGGAAAGAGAAGTTGGAATATCTGCCAAGGCCAATGATTTAAGTCATAAAGCAAATACTGAACCAACCTTAATTTTATTTCTACTTAAATCCTTGTAGAATGAAAGAGCAGTGAGTATGGTTGGGGACCCCACCTTCTTCTGTTATGATTCTGCAGCCTGAAGCAGGTACAAGCTTAGGGACAGAATATTGAGCAGTGAAAGTTAGAGGTTACATTTACTGTGAAGGAGGCATAACAATAATTTGAGACGACAGTTGTGACTTCTTTCCATAGTAATCTGTCCCATCTAAGAATCTTCATACTAATCTTGGACATAATGGAGGTTTTCCCAGGGATAGAAGAGGACACACCCCCAAAAGCTCTTGTGTTGATTCAAGCCTCATCCCAGGGTGTCTTGACATTGTTAATCATTCGGGAACATTTTAATATTTCACTGATCACTGGCAATTGTGTATCTGGTGCTACAAAGGCCTTCAGGGTACTGGCAGCATCCAATTCCTTGAACTATATCAGAATTAGGTGACTGTTACATTTAAGCTATCTGTTATAACCATACATAAGCTTTATATAATTTTCCCTTCATGGTTTACATTGTACAACGTTAAAAATGTTAACAATAAATTCCAGATAGGTTTACTCCAGGAAAGAAGAAAAAAATAATAATTTCTGGTTCATGCTCTCTGGGCAATATAAAGAAATGCTTTTTATAAAGAAACTAAAAGAAAAGATCAAACCTAATATTTTAAAAATTTAGAACTTGAAATAAAATCTGCATTGTCAGCACAAACTAACTGACCTGGTACAGTATCACAGGTTTTTAAACATTAAAGGATGCACTTGAGCTGTAATCCCACAATGTGGACCGAAGATGGATGAAGTTAAGAGAAAATAATAGGTGCTGAGTGCAACAGACACAGAGACACCACACAAACAGGGGTCATCTTCAAAGAAATGAGTTGAAAAACAATTATCGATCCCTTCAGAATAGAAAAAGAACTTGAAGCCAGTGGAAGCTAAGACGTTTCACTGCATTCATGGTCATTTAATAAGCAATGTGTTTCCTGCCCATGTCTTGATTTCAGAGCAAAAATAAAAATTGTTCTGAAACATCCTACACTGAAAAACGTTTAATCTTCCCAAAAATAATCTACAATCAGAAAGGGTTCTCTTTTATTCCTGTTATTCCTTTCTTTACAAAAAAATGATCTAACAACAATCTGCCGGTGGTCATGGGAAAAGCCAGGTCACCATTCAAGCCAGCATCCATGTCTGAGTATAGAATAGCAAACGATGAGCTTAAAAGCTCAGAAAAAAAGTACTTAAATACTTTCAGGATAAAAGCAAGTTAAAGACATTAATCTGTCCCCTGGAAAATAAAAAAAAAAGTTCAATTTAAAATTGTGTCATGGAGAGGCCATGTGATAAACAAGAACCGGCAGAAAATACAGAATCTAGCCCAAGAATTACTTAGAAATCACTGAACATTATTGGGAGAAAGACTGACACTGATAGGTCTAAATAACTGGGGTAACTATGGTAACTAATTTAAGGTGGAAGTGACAAAATATGCTTTGAAAAAAGAGCACTGTTTTTAAATAACAGGTTTGCAACCTCTGATTAATGAAAATTACATCAAATAGAAAGAGTAAAAGTACTATGCACATTTTCCCATAAAATGGAGTTCAAATTCGTCTTCTTTTGTTTGCATAAGACTATCACATATGCAATTTTTTACTCTTAAAAATTTTACATTTTCCATTAGTAAAATTAAAGTTGAATTCTCCATTTTTCAAATTATTGCAAAAGATAAGAACATGCCAAGCATTTCTGTGAACAGAATACAAAACAGTAAAAGAAACAGGGTCACTAAAAGAGGCATAAAATTAACACATGTCAGCTCCAGAAAAGTAATTAGAATCCATTATAATAAAGTTAAATTCAAAATTAGTTGAGTGATTCAAATGAAATATTCCCAAACCTTGGAGTAACTTATCCCTGAAAAAAGCTGCAAAATGCAGGACTACATAGAAAAACCTAGAATCACTCTAGGAATAGAGCTCAGTTTTCTAGATGAGCATGAACATTACAATAGCAAATAATGTGATACAGAGTAAAGAAAAAAATCACTCTGGTCCTCTAGGCTTATTTCTTCACCCTTTTGATAATCCAGGAGAGCTGGCTTAGGAAACCCGAGTTGCCACAAGGGAAGAATAGGTCCCTACCAGCCTCTATCTTCTGGGGTTTCAGTTTCTAAAAAGGCCCTTCTCGATGAACGGCCTCCCATTCTGTCACAACCACATAGACCCTCCCTAGCATTCTGCATGGACACAAAGGGTGGGACCAGAGCCAGGACAGGGCCTGACCATGAACCAGAGTGTAGCATGAATCATGCAGTTGCATAAGTTGTGGAGCTAAAGATCTCTGGGAGTCTGCTTTTTTTCTGTTAATAAATTTCTTCCCATCAATGCTGTGTCAAGTCTACTCTACTTTGCCAGTGATATTGTCCATGATTGCTTTGCAGGAAAGGAATACAAGTCAATAATTTACTATGCCAAAGAATATTCATCTGAGCAATAAAAAGTGGGTTATGTTTATAAAATTGATTAACATCATATGTCACATTAAAAGGATAAATAAGAAAAACTGTATTATCCCTTTAATGGGATAGCAGAAGGCATATGATAAAATACTATGCCTATTTACATTTGAAAACCCCTTAAAAGGAAGAAATATGGGTTTCGTGTGTTTATTTCCAGCTGCATGCAGTATTATGCAGAGTGGAAAAACGTGAAGGCCTTTTCTTTCAAATCAGTAGCAAAACAGATAAGATTTATATCTATGTTAAAGTAATAATATTTTAAAATTATTTTAAGTATCATAATTTAATAACAAAAATGAGATTACAATATAAAGAGGAAATTTTTTGTTAGCTGTAGAAGACAAGATGTAGAAGCTCTAGAGAAGGATTTACCTGAAAATGGAATTCATAGAAGAGCTCAGCAACATAAAAGAAACATACATGAAAAATATATTAATTTTAATTTTATGTACCAATTCAAAAATTCCCATTTGACATACCAATAAAAATTAAGCTAGAATTTTTGCAATGAGAAAAGCAAATGAACTATATAGATAAAACATGAAAAATTATTTTATGTTGACATATATGAGAAATCCAAGTCCACTATTCTTTCAACTTTCTCAATAGTGTCAAGATTTTAAACCTCTCCATGTTAATTTATTAGTTTGATTCTATGAGATTAAAAATTATAGCAAGATTCATTTTGAATGAGGAAATTAAACTCCATTGCTGCCAAGTGAAGATAGACTATTTCAAGAAAGGTGGCTTAAAAAAAGATGATTCCTATAGGACAAAAGAAGCATAACAAACAAAGGAATAATGGAAGCGTTTTCTAACTGATGCCTTTAGCCCCATTTGGTAGAGGATGAGAAGCGGAGAGTTCATATACATATTTAGTTCACACCTGAGAATTAAAAAGTTGTGTCAATAAAGAAAATCAGAGAAAATATATCTGAATGTGTATTCATATTTTTTGAAGAGAAGCTAATTTTCTAAATAGAACAAGCATACAAAAAGGTGTAACCGTATATTTAACATCATAAAAAATAAAACCTTGCATATGAAAGCTAACAGAAATTTAAAAAGTAAATACGAGATTGGATAAACAAAGTGATAATGTGTTTATGAACCTCGCGCCTGTTCTAACTTGCCCTTCTTTGACAACTACCACATTCAGCTCTGCCTCCCATCTTTCTTAGTAGCTATAATTATATTCTAGTGTGCCACCTATTTGTATTATATTATCATGATTTTCTTAAAGTCCATTTTTCTCATAGGTCTTCATGCTTTTAACAAATAAAGTAAGATGTACTGCTAGGGCCAGGTAGATGGCTCGGCAGTCTAAGCACCTGCCTGGTAAGCTCAAGGACCTGAGTTCAATCCCGGGTACTGCACCAAAACCCAATACGATGGCAGATGCCTGTAGTCCCAGCCCTGGGGAGCCTGAGACGGGAGGATCACTATGAGTGTGAAATGCATAGCAAAACCCTGTACTAAATAAATACATAAATAAATAATTTTAACGCCCTTCTAACATACAAAGTTAATTATAAAAACAACAACCATCACTATCTAGCAAAGGCATATAGTCAAAGCAGCAAAACAGAAACGAATCTCTTCAACTAGCAACTGCTTTTATAAAAGATAATTTCAGAACTTGTTTGTGTAAAAGAGATACTTTTTTCATATATGTACATATATATTGGTTAATAGTAGAAACTGCAGTTATAATGATGAGAACAATGCACAATTATAGAAATACCTACAAATTACCATAAAAATCTTAATGAGAATATACCCACTCCTAAATAAACAGTCTTAAAATGTTGAAAGGCTATTTCATTTTTTTATAAACAGCCCACGTATCTAACAGCATAGAAATGAGAAAGCGGATGATGCACCCATCCGAGGACCTCAGTGCTGCCATTAAAGTGATGATCTTGAAGGTTACACAGCAGCATGGAAATACTTAGGATAATTCTATCACATAAACACAGAAGCAAAACATAAAATCTCATGCATAACAGCAAAGGAAGAAAAGTGTATCAAGTCAATAACCTCATAGCTTATTTTTAAATATCAAAAATTCCAATTAAACATTAGCTTCTATTCAATAATTAAAAGTGCTCACTTCTATGTATTACAATCTTTATTCCAGGCTTTATTCAAACATTCCAATCCAGCATTTCAGCCTTCATTCAAAAATAGAACAACCCTCGCTCCTTTCCTCCCCTCCAAGCTGGGCCTTGACTCTGAGGGTTGAAAGAAAATTCTTTCTCTCTCTCTCTCTCTCTCTCTCTCTCTCTCTCTCTCTCTCTCTCTCTCTCTCGCTCGCTCGCTCGCTCGCTCGCTCGCTCTTTTTCTCGCGCGCGCACTCACTCTCACTTTCTCTGTCACTCTCTCTTGTTCTGTATGTCTCTCTCACTCTCTGTCTCTGTCTCTGCTTCTCTCTCTTGTTCTGTCTATCTCTCTCACTCTGTCTCTCTCTGTGTCTGTCTCTGCTTCTCTCGCTGTCTCTGTCTGTCTCTCTCTCACTGTCTCTCAGTCTATCTGTTTCTGTCTGTCTCTGTCTCTTTGTCTGTCTCTGTCTCTCTGTCTCTCTGTGTCTCTCTCTCTCTCTGTCTCTCTCACTCTGTGTGTGTGTCTGTCTCTTTGCTCTACAGAAATTGCAGAAACCAAAACACTGTTCTGTCCTGCTCTAGGCTTTTTCATGATGAGCAGAAGTCACCCACAGCCAGAGCTCCAACTGGGTGGCAGGAGTCCCAGTCCTCACATTGGAGCAGGAGAGAGAGAGCAGCAGCCCTCCCTCTCAGCAAGGCTGGCAGCCACACAGCCACGCCCCCCCCCCTTTCTTCTCCAGGGAAGACCTCACAGCTCACTTTTTTCTTCATCATTTTATATTCTTGAAATGGTGTAAGATTCTTCTTGGCTACTATCTTGAGGGCTCCGCTTAGTTAATGCCTCAATGTATAAAACTATTTCAAAGAAATAAACACCACAGAGACTCGTATGATGTCTGGATGCTTACTGTTATTTTAATTTATATAAATTATGAACTTATTTGAATTACCAAAAACTAAATTTGGATTACCAAAAAATAAAGTTGTAAATGAGGGGAAAAGGTAACTCAGCCGAGTGAGTTGAGTCCTAGATTCTTCTTGAACCCTGAAAAATTATATATATTGATCATTTTCCTTTAACTCCCCAAACTGTTTCTATATCTGTAATGGAAGTAATAAACAGTAACTATTCTATTTCTTTTAGAGGATATTATAATGCATAAATAATTTGTCAACTGTAAATATTATATTAGCATATGCTAGCCCTACGGTAACAGTCAACTTTTTTTTTTTTTAATGATCGGCTCAGCGTGTCCCCGGGATGGGACTAACACAACATGTCATGCCTGGGATCCAAGCACGTTCCTGTTGTTACCTAAACATTCCTAAGCAGGCACTTTAGACCCCTGAGCCATCTCTCCGGCCTCTCGGCCTCTCGACTATCTCATAGAAAGAAACATTCTTACGTATTTGTTTTCTTGAATATGTGTGAATTGCTTTGGCACTCTAAGTGGCGAAATGATCAGGTAATGCAATAACCAGAAGTAAATACCAAAGTCAAAATTTACTAGCATAAGTTATTCATTGAAGCTTATCAGGACAACCACACAGCATAAAGGGAAAAAAAAAATAATGCTTGAAAAAGTGACAGCTTGTAGGAGAATGTTTTTTTCTGTAACTGGAATTAATAGAGATGTAAAGCAACTGGAAACAAAAGCATGTCAAAGCTTTTCTTTTAATGAGTACAAAAGACACATTGCTAGGATTAGACACAAAACCTAGTGAAGTGAGTTTAGTGTTGAAGGAAGATTTCTGTTGAAGATGATTGCTTTTATTCAGATTCACATGACATTGTTTGCTTTATTTAGGCAATGAATTTCTCCCTCAGGAGTAATTTTCCTGTAAAGTTATTTTTTTTATCAGTAGTAATTTATATCTATTAGGAAACATAAACAATAGAGGTGCTTTGTCCTAGGCTTTCCCTGGAGTGATTCCCTCAAGACCAGAGCCCTTGGCCACACAGTCCTGAGCTGGGGAAGCTGGAGGAGAGGGGACAAAGGAGCCTGACCTCCCCCTGGCTGCCCCTCTGAGTCTTCTCCTCTCTGCCCCTTTCCCTGACAATTCCTAACAGATTAGGGCTAGCAACGGATATGAGAATAAAAACAAGCAGTAAGTGAAGCTGTCCATTTTTTCTTAAGAGGCGACCTTCTGAGGAAACATGGAAGAGGAAACTGAGCATAGTCTTGGAGCTCCCTGTCTGTTTGAATCTCTCTCTGCCTTTCTTCTCTCCCCTCCATAAGTAGGGCATCCTGCTAAACAAATGGATTTCACCTTGTTTAGCAGCATTCAGTGAGACGCCATCACCTTTCCTTTCCTGTCTGCACTCTCACTTTCACAGCTGAAATCTGAGTCAAAGCGTCATGACAAAACAAAACACTGCATTTATCTGGGTATATTTAAGCAATACAAATATTTAAAGCTGCTAATGCTACATCAGTCAGAAGAATGTTCTATATAATATTTCCTAAATGGAAAATGTTATATTTCATTTTTATATTGTTTATATATATATCACACACATGTAATACATGTGCTAATTATATAGTGTTTTATATAATCATATGTAGATGATATATACCTACATCTGCAGATAAACATATGAAACTAATTTTGAAGTGTAGTTACTTGATTCATATAACAATAGTATTAGCTAGTAAAAAATCTGGTAAAGATGTCTTTCACAAAATATAATTTTTATATTGAAAAATCATCCGAACCTATTCTTGCATTGTGCATAGGAGGACAGCGAGTGACTAGGTGAGTTGTTGAAAAGCAAAGTCATTGCTCTTGCATGCAGCTGTAATCACATGAGAGCTAGAGCTTCCATACCTGGTTTGCTTTATGTCTATGTGTTTCATACAATACTATATGCATCTTTGATTTCTTAGCCAATTGTTGAAATTAGCACAGCACCTAATTTCAATTTAACTGCCTGAAGAATCACAAGAGGTAACCAAGAACAAGAAACTAATCAAGTCCCCATCATACATCTAATGACCATGGCACTGCCCCGTTACTGACTCATCACTCATTGCTCAGACTTCTGGCATAAGCGATGGATTCCATATTCTTCTTCGGTCCCAGTCCCCACTGCTCCCACCATTAGGTGAGTCTCAGTGGACAGTGTCACTGAAAATTTCCTTCCTTGCACTGCTATTCTCCTTAAATTCTTGGTAAGCATGTAAACATCTGTGCTTTGAGAAGCACCTGACTATGGTCTGGATGTCTACATAGCCCCAAATTGTTCATTCTGAAGACAGTAGAATTAAAAGATGGGATATTTGAGAGCAATATGGGATATATTTGAGAGTAAGATGGGATATATGATTAGGTAAATGAGATTACCATCTTTATCAAAGAGGCCCTAGGACACTTTCGGCCAGTTCACCACATGAGAACATAGAGATGATGCCATCTGTGAAGCAGAGAGCAAGAGCTCTCCAACGTCAAATCTGCCTCACCTTGATCTTGGATTTCCCAGCCTTCAGAACTGTAAACTACAAAACTTTATTTTTTATGAATTATACATTCTGAGGGATTTTGTAGCAAGAGGGCCATTACTTAATGTAGAACAGAGACACAGGGCACAATAAAGTCACCAACTCAAGATCCTGCAAACATTTTTACCCTCCCACTCCATGTACCACTCAGCCCTTTAACTATAATCATCAGAGGGCAGAATATTGGCAGCTCCCTACCCATGACTAAGTTCTTCAAAGGATAATGATTCTAAATTGGCACCTGCAAATAATAAACAGTGATTTTAAGTAAATATTTCTCCATTTGTATGTCAAATATATTTTGATGTATTTTCATTTTTATCCATGTATTCAGAAATTTTAAACAAATATATTAAATTACATGTTGGACAAACTAAAAACAACAGTTCCCCACTTTCCTCATGTGAAGTCTTGCTTAACCTGCTCGACCTTGCATGACCTGGTCGTTCTCGTGTTCTCTCCCAGTTACTGGCTGCTGGTGCTTACCTGAGCAGCATGCTTCACATAATTACCTTATAATTTGGTGCCTGGGAACATTCAGCGCAGCATCTGGTACACCTGAGCACTCAGGAAACACACACTACATTTCCAAGGCCAAGTACTGAAAGAGAGTCTTTCAATCATACAGAAAGGACACTAACGGAATAGTCCCAATGGCCTCTGATGAGTGAATAATTTAAAAATTTGAAACGTATCTATACCATGGAATGCTATTTTGCAATAAAAGGAAATGAACTATTGATACAGCAAGGACTTCAAGGGAATACTGCTCGATTTAAAAGCCCACTGTATGTTTTATGCTGTATGATTTCATTTATATAATATTCCTGAAATAATAAGAAAGAATCCAAAACAGATTAGTGGGAGAGGAGCGGCAGTAACCTGGCTTTGATTTCAAAGAATAGTACGTGGAAACCTTGCAGTGCCACACTCTGCATCTGGACAATGATGGTGGCCACACAAATCCACAGGTGTGACAGATTTGCATGAAATAATAGATACACAATTAAGTACATGATAAACTAATGAGATCTGAATACATTCTTTAATGTTGATGTCCCGATTATGACATCTACTTGGTTTGCTACCTTTGTGAGAACCTGGGTAAATGGTCCATGGGACAACTCTATCTTTTTCTATAACTGCATATCAATCTACAATCTAAAAAGTTTCATAAATGCACAATTATTAAAATATTTCTCAGAGCTCCTATAAATGAAGTAATTTTGCCTTTATTTTTTTCTTAGTCAAGATGCAAACTAAGAAGAAATAGTCAAAAATGTATTTGTAGAAATAAACATTAAAGTTATGGAAAACTCTCTCTAAATATAAAAGTGTAAAATTGATAAGCAAACTATGCACTTTGTGTGAATTCACTTTTTCCTTCTAAAAGAGAGAAGCAAAGGGAGCTGTGCATTGTTGATTTACTACCACCTAAAGACAGAGAGTAGTTATTTAGCAATGACTTTCCTAACTTTCAGTTGCTAATTTCAAAAATAATTTATCTTGGGCCACTGATTCTTCAGTCTAGTAATGTAGTATCAATTGGGAATATTTTTGCACACATGTATGTGTGTATACACACACACATACACACACACACACACACACACACACACACACACACACACACACACAAAGGAAAGACACCCCAAAGTTAAGAAGACATAGGAGAAGGAAACAGAAACTGTGCTTGTATACAGCTTTCCTCCCTTTTGCATTTGGTTAACTTGCAATGCTAGAAGTTTCTCCTTTGCTCCTCACTTCCTTCAAGTTATTTACCAGAGTTCAAGCAAGGGCAGGGACATCACCAGGGGAGGACTTGCTGACAGCTGGTATTTACCTGAGTAGCATCTGTCAGTGAGAATCCACCTGTCCATGTCCCACAAGTATTTTAGGAGGCCTGGAATTTGCCTCGGTGTTGTTTGTTGGACAACTGATATTCCCTGGTTGCTGAGACATTCTCTATTAGTACATCTTCACCTGCTTGTTTACAAGCTTCGCATCTCACCCCTCTATTTCACTTGCTTCCCAGAAGTTCTTGACTCAGGTCATTACAGATAGAATTATATGATGAGGTCCTCAGAGCCCCACATGACACCACCCTAAAGAGAACATTCTAGATACAGCATACAAAAGCTTGAGAAAATGGATAACTGGAAAAAAAATACATTTTCCTGAATGCTAACTTTCAATGAATAGAACTGAAATATTCTACTAGAAATGGCCTTTAGAAAGTATTTGAGTTGAAGATCTAACTGTAGATTGATACAACTGCAAAATTCAATTTTTCTAAAAGAAGAAAAAATCTAGACATGGGAAAAATAAAATACCCAAATATTATTATGGAATCAACAAATATTGAATTACTCTGTCAAATAGCTATAGAAATTTCTAGACACTGAATTTTCAATTTCCTTGTTAATTGCAGTAAAGTTAATTTCTAGAGTCAATACTAGAAGATTTTCTGTCCTTCTGCCAGTCCTCCATCCCATAACTGCTTTTAATGCTCACCTTACACAACCCCCTCCCACTTGCTTCTCTGTGTTTCTTCTTGTCATAGTTTGGCTCTTTTTTTTTTTTAATAATAAGCAACCCTTTATTTGCTGACTGACATTACAAAAACAGATTGCATTAGCAACAAAATTGTCTTGAGTTGACGTGAGCGGCAGTTACTCCCCTAAAGTATTAAGTAAATGTCCTCCAAAAGCCAGGAATAAAGGTTTGGTGTCCAGGTGGGGGAGCTCTGAGGAGCTGGTGTAATCCTTAAAATGTACAGACAGCATGGTCAGAGGAAGTTAAGGCCCTGGGACTGTGCTGTTGCAGGGGTATCTGCACCGCATGTCTTACTTTGTCTCTTTGCTTCCTGGCACCATGAGGTAAATAGCTTTTGTCCACCGCAGCATCTCTGTGCTAATGTTCTGCCTCACCACAGATTCACAGAGAATGGGCGTAGCAACCATGGACCAAAACCACAAATCCAAACAAACTTCTTCTTCTTGTGTCAATTTTATCACAGCAATGAAGATACTGCTTTTGTCAAAAGAAAGACTTACAGAAAAAAACCCAAATCTATGTGATCCTCCTCAGATACATGAGTCATTGAAGCTGAACACATTACCTCTGAGAAAAAGATGTTATTTTTAATAGATATTTAATTATCCTATAGGCATTGAATTTCTACTTCAAGCACACTTGGGAACAATTTGTCTCACTTAAACAAAAATAGAAGAGTGAAATTTCTTTAGCTTGACCTTAGCCTTCATTTTCTTAATGGTTACAAAACCTTGCAAGGTAAATATTACCTCAAGGAAATCAAAGTCAATCAACTTGTAAATAGAAGTGCTAGTGGTGCTAAATATTAAGTTCTGATTTTTTTCAACACCTAAACATCTCTACAACACTTCCATCTGCTACAGTAATATTCTTGGAAAAAGAATGCACCTTGTAAACCATCTTTGTGTATAGCTATCTGAATTTTCTAGCATAAAAAGCTTCTGTATGTTTTTTGAAGTTTCTTCCATTTTATGAATTATTCATATGTGCATTTATTTTCTGCCTCAAAGTGAACACACTCTTTTTGAAGGCAGGGATTTGACCTATTGACTTTTATATCATCCACAGTGTCTTGCACAGGGAGTAAGGCAACATTCAAGCACTATAGAGTAAGGAAACTAACATCAGTTCTTTTATTAATTGTGGATATACATATATGGATATATCTATATATAATGATATTTTCAGAGAGAACTAAAATAATACTTCAAAGTAAAAAAAATTTAAATATGAAATAAAAATATGCCTACATAATTTTAATTCTCTTTTATGACTAGGAAACTCTTCTAATATCTTAGAAATCAATTTCTACTGGCATAGCTAGTTACATGTAGCTTAGAAGGGACAGTGGCTTGGGTTTTTTCCCTTAAATTGGACCACTGCAGTTATTCAGCTAGGTATCTTGATGGACTCTGGGGATATTGCTGAGTTAATCCTTGGTCAATAAGGATGTCCACCCAATGACAAGACCCCTCCCCGTAAGCTGCTAGACAGCATGAAGAAGCAACCCATGAACTTAGTCAGATGGTTTTCTAATGTATGTCGCCATCTTACACTCATTTCTCAGTGATAGAATCCCTACAGCTGCTCTAAAAGCTTTTTGCTTTTTATTTTGCCAAAGCTTCTTTAAACATTGCCTATGCGTACTGAAGCTTTTTCAAACAAATCGGAGCTTTTTATATCTCTAAAGCAGCTGTGAGGACTTTAAATTTTCACATAGGGAATAAAAGAGGGAGGCTATAAAGAGCAGCTTATGGGAGTCTTTGTACTTAAAAATTAAATGTCTTAATAAGTTTATTCATGTAAATGAAATAATGAGGAATGATAAAACCATGAAAAATAATTTACTATCTTCACCAGTGTAATTAAACCAATGGATTCTCTCTACTCCTGTGGAGAAGAAAAATGAAAACAAATAACACTAATGCTTCAAAATCTCACTTTACAAAACTATACTTATGTTTCTAATTAATGTCCTAGGCACAACTGCAATGGATCAGATTGACTAAATAGATATATAATTTTACCGAGCTTTTCTAAGTATTCCAGACCAATTTTGAAATACCAAATTATTGCATGCACAAAAGATACCAAACGAGTTTATTAAAGTTATGACCTACATCTTGATAATAAGCTCTTCCTTCATAGTTCAACTTCTTAGTAATTAAAAATGAATTTTCTTTTTCTTTTTTCTTTCTCTCTTTTTTTTTTTTTTTTTTTTTTTTTTTTTTTTTTTTTTTTTTTTTTTTTTTTTTTTTTTTTTTATTTATAGGGTAGGATCTACAGGGTATTCAGAGTCTCACTACTAGATCAGACTCATAGTGATCCACCTGTTTACAGCCTCCGAAGAGCTGGGATTACAGACACTTATCACAATGCCCAGTCTCAGTTGCCTGCTCAGTGCACCCCAGGGGTTGGGCCAGCATAGAAGGCCTATGATTGAAACCCCTGCCCTGCACCTGCTTGCAGGTGCTTTAATCTGATGAGCTATTTGACCAGCCCTAAAATTTAATTTTCATTATTTCTAAG
The DNA here is from genome assembly GCA_004027025.1 of Myocastor coypus. Taxonomy (NCBI): domain Eukaryota; kingdom Metazoa; phylum Chordata; class Mammalia; order Rodentia; family Myocastoridae; genus Myocastor; species Myocastor coypus. The sequence continues at coordinate 25,815 of PVJA010004038.1, read as the reverse complement.
AAAGTATCATTCTAAGAAAACATGATTTCTAAGAGAACATGCTACTTTTGCCAGATATTCAATTATACAATACATATTAAATCTCCAACCCTTGCTGGACATGGCTGTGCACACTTGTAGTACTGGTACTCAGGAGGTTGAGGTAGGAGGGATGCCATGAGTTTGAGAACAGTGTAGGATGTTTCAAAAACAAGAACTATAAAGAAAGAGAGAGAGAGAGAGAGGAGAGAGAGAGACAGAGAGACAGAGACAGAGAGAGACAGAGACAGAGATGGAGACACAGAGAGAAAGAGAAATAAATACTAATATCTAGAATGCCTAGAAACACATTGTTGTATAAATGAATAAAGAATAGAAAAAAACTTTACTGATTTAACATTAATAAATGCTATACATACATATATATTTATTTATTTATTTATTTATTTATATGGTAAATTTAAATGTTTTTAATGTTTCTATGCATGTGTTGTAAAAGTGTTATAAGAGTGTAAAAAATAGAAAGGAATAATTATTATTTAGTTCTGAAACTATCTCATCATCAAGCCAATATTAATATGCTTCAACAATAGTTGACCATTAGATTATATCACTCTGGTAGGGATAAAAAAAAACTCTATGACATATATGTTCCAGAAAGATATACTTTCAAATTGATAAAATAATAATATAGGAAATTTCTTATAAAAACAGTATTGTCCGCTGACCATAGAACAATTAGAACTTTATTTGTCCATTAATTCTAGACATATTACAGTGCTGCTAAATATATTGTTACTCTTTTCTTGTTACATGAAAGTAGATATTTTATGTCCAACTGATGCTAAATGGATTCTTGTGAACATTTGTTAAGTCAACAAATGAATAAATGGATAAGTAAAGATAATAATACAAGTACTTAAAAAAGACTGAGTAGAATGTAACATGAACTTTTCACTGTATCTAGCAAAGTGATTTCTGAACTCTTGATGCTAAGTGAGATTACACTTTTAGAGCTCACGTGTTAACATTTCCTCTCCTCCCCAAAATACTGTAAATAACATTCTCTGCTCCTCTATGAATACCATAAATGCATTTTAAATTTCTTAAGGGCCTTTTAAATTTATTTACTTTGTACCGGGTTTCATTATGCAGCTCAAACTCATAATGATCCTCACATTTTTAATTTAATTTAATGTTATTTTATTTTTGTCTTTTTGAAACAGTGTCTTGCTATGCAGTTCAGGGTGGCCTTGAGCTCACTCTTGTAGCCCAGGCTGGTCTTGAACTCACATCAATCCTCCTGTCACAGCCTAAGTGCTGGGATTAGAGGCCTGAGCCACCACGCATGGCTACATTTTTTATTTTAATTCATCAGTAAAGTTTCACTGAATTCTTTATACTTTTACATTAAAGAGACCCTTTCCACTAAGAGGATTTTGAGTTCCTTCTACAAGTTTTCGTAAATACCTCTTGCATGATGTGAGTTCACTTTACATGTTACTATGTTGAACCTTCATGTGTCCATATCATATTACATAACATTTATATGCTATCATGTTTATAAAATAACAAGCAAAACAACAAAATAGAATAAGCAGGCATAAGTAGAACATCAGCAGAAAACGAAAGGGACAAAGAAAAGGGGAAACTCTGCCCCTCAGGCACTCACCAGAGCAGAGTTGGTGCAGAAGGGTTGGCTGACCGGGCTGAGCCCCACGCAGACACCTCATGCTTTCATTTCACAAGGTGAGTGGCTTTTCTCTCTCACAATTACGCTCTGCAAAGGAGCCTTGACTTCATCAGAAGATGAGCAGAATTACATGAGTAAACACATGCAAGATCCTGGCATTGATGGAAGCAGTCAATAAGTACCAGCCATTACTAATGCTGCAGAGAGTATATATTCTTGAAAAATACACAGTGCTATTAAATTATATATGTTTTTCCAATGTTATTTGCCTTAAAGTTGATATTTGCATTAAATATTTTCCTTTCTTAATTTAGTGTAAAAAGAATTGCAGTGAGATACACGTGTACTGATTCCCCATGATGAACGCATTCATTATGTTTTGCAAACTAGTAGAGATTATTCTTTTGATTCTAATCCTTATTCTAGTATTAGTATAGGCATGTTTGTGGGATCCAGATGGAACAACTGTACGTAAAGAGCTTTCTCTCGAACAAGAGAGCTATGTATTCCAAAGGACCAGACACCACATAGATGCCATTTCATTGGCTACTTCTACCCTCTTTTCTTCTTTCGCCCTCATTTCAGTCTGTCCCCTTCTTCGCTGCCTCTTCATATACATGTATACCTCACTGTAAAGCAAATTGGCTTTTAAAACTTGTCACTAAAATATCAAAACTATTTTGATTGCATTTCCCATGATGTTTGCATGTCAAGAGGCTTCTCTGTAATGGTTATTCTTAATATAATGTGTAAGTCTCAGACAGTGAAATTTCAATCACAGTGATATGCACTGTATGATAAGAGAAGATAATCTCAAAGTATTTGGGAGCAACTACATATTATACGAAAGGCAAGAAAAATGAGCTTGAAAATCATGGCCCCATAAGTCTAACATCAACAGTAAAATAATAAAGCAGCACCAACGAAATGAAATTTATCAAAATCTAGATGATAGAATCCTGAGTAATAAGCAGCGTAGGCTGATAGAGAGCAAATCATCCCTGACACAATCAATAGTTCTTTTCAGCAGACTGACAAAATTAGCGGATGAAGGAAGTCAGGTAAATGTTGCCTGTTGGCGCTATCACAGTGCATTTAAACAGGTCCCAGCAAATTCTAAATTCAACTGTAGATAAAATGACTTAGCCATGTATGTATGCCTTCTAAAAAGATCTGAAAGAAAGGCACAATGTCACAGGCGAGGACAATGCAGGGTGTGGTGGGATAAGAGACTTAACAAACCTCACTCACAGTATTTCCTAAGCTGATGAAAGGCAAAAGTTTATCAGAATTCTGTATAATGTGGTTAGTAAATAACACATTGCATTGGACCAGAGATAGCTCAGTAGAATAACTGCTTGCCTGGCAAGGACAAGGTCCTGAGCTCAATCTCCAGTACTGAAAAAAAACAAAAAAGACACAAATTTCATAGAACACAAGTAGACAGATTTAAAAATACAATAGCTAAAGTAAAGGAATCCTAAATGAGAGCTCTGTAATAACCATACTCTGGCCTAAGTAGGCCGGAGCCAGAGGAAGCATCCTTAGTACTGGGTTGCAGTCTCTCTTCACTTTCTCTAACTGAATTCTTCTGTAAATCATTTAACTACCTTGAATTATCTTCCCAACCCTAATTTAAGGTTAAGAATGATACAGAAAGTAACCTGATCATGTCTGTTGAATGCCTTGGGTATCAGAGCTGAATTTGAGGATAAATCTCACTGTTAACCTTTTCTCAACTCTGGCATCACTATTCTTCGGTACAATGAAATTGCAGCTTGGGTTTAGAGATATTGTTGTAACTCATGGAGTGGTCAGGACAGAAAACAATTACAGGGAAATGAAATAAGACCAATATTACAAGTGTATAGAAGGTTCGAGAAATCCTTAAAGAAATAAAAGATTGTCATGAGGAATTGGGTAAACTTTCAAGAGGTGACATTTGGTTTGACCCTTAAAGACCAGGTATTGAAAAAGAGGTCACTGGGCAGTATGGAATCTAAAGAAATAGAAGAGAATTCTCACAGAGTAAAGAAAGTGATTTGTACATAGTGTAGCTCAGAATGCTGCTTAGAAGACTACGTGAAATAGCTCACATGGTAGAGTCTTATAAAATATTTTATAAACAAAATATTATAATTATCCTATGGTTAGGGAAAAGTTGCTTTGAAACAAAATTACCTACTAAAAAAAAATCTAGGTGAAACTTCAGCCCAGTGGCTTAACTTTCTCCTAAAGAGACTAGCGTTAGCATGCAGGAGAGGGCTTTACCCATCTTTCCTGGTGGGTAGAATAGGGAGATGCCACACGTACAGAGCAAGCGCTGGCTTTGTTGTGGGTACACGTACTCCCAAATGCAGCATGACTCACAGGCGTGGGATCTGAAGCCTCCCCCAGATCAGCGTGAATTCACAGGCAGCAGCTGCTACTCTCCTCCTCTGCAGTTATGTTCCCTGAAAGGAGAGGGTAGAGTGTTCCCATTAGAGGAACGGCATGTGACCACCTTAGACTTCTTCCTTCTGTGTCCTGATCACTAGCATCTCATCATTTTCTTGTCCTTGCCTTTTCATTCCTGTTATTTTGGCACCAACAAATCTACCTCCTCACATGGATAACTCAAGGCTTCCTGGCTAGGGTCATCCAATAGCTCATCGAGATCTTTTCTACCCTCCAGTCCGTCCACTAGACAAATTTGGCTTAGAAAAAATGCTGATCTTTGTCTTGCTGCGCTGATTCAGAATTCACAGTGAGTCTACAAACTGCATCTGCATGAAAAATCATGGCTGATACTGCACTTGAAGTGCAGATTCCAAGCTGCTCTTTCTCATTATGATCCAGTGGTGGCAGAACCCTGAGATCTTTGCTTTTTAGCAAACAAAATTTGGTATTACTATCTGTTCTGTTCTGGAACAGAAATAAGTACTCAAGAGTCTACACTTAAGATTGAAATATTTGTCTCCAAGCATTATTTTATTTTTTGTCAGGTCTGGTTTCAATTTCACAAAACTAGGCAGGCACTTGTGCCACGGAGCTATCTCCCCAGCCCCTCCAAGTGTTATTTTGTTGAGCATGACTATCTTTTGTATTTGTGTGTCCTTTTGTTATTGGCTGATTTTTTTTTTTTCTGTATTTAGGACAGGGTCTACAGGGTCTTCCTATGAAGATTGGACTCATAGTGATCTGCCTGTGTTCAGCCTTCCAAGTGCTGGGATTATGGGTGTGTACCACCATACCCAGTTTCAATTGCTGTCTGAGCGCCCCCTGGGCAGGGTTGGCACAGCTCAGACTCTGGCTCTTGGCTCTACCTAAGCAGGCACTTTAGTCCACTGAGCTATCAGGTTGCCCCCCCTTTTCTTTTTCAGAGATTGAGCATAGAACCTTGTGCTAGCCAGGCAGGCACTTATGCTATTATATCTTCAGCCCTTTTGTATGTTTTTTTGCAACAGAATTTCATTATGCAGTTCCTAGTGGCATTGAACTTTGTACTTCAGGTGGGCCTTGAACTCACAGAGCACCTCCTGTGTAAGCCTCTGGTGTGCTGAGATGCCAGGCAGGTACCACCACATTTAACCTGAGTATAATTATCAAAACCAGGACCTAATACACAATTCACGATATACAGGTTTTATATCTATCTACTTACTTATCTAATTAAGAAGATGGTAATTTGTAAATAAAGTACCGCCTAAGATATCTTCCTGGTCCTTCTGAAGGTAATGATCAATGAAAGGAAATGAAAGGATATTTATTGAAACAGTTCCTAGTGAAAATCAATAAGTAACTAGAAAAGCTACATTTAATGTAATCATGTTCATAGGAGGCTTGATCAATTGTTCTGGACTTTCAAATTTAAATAAGTATCCAAAAAAAGTCACTTTTCCTAAGGAGAATTAAATCACGAGATAATAACTGCATCATTCCCTTTTCCTCCGTGGCTTGAGGTTAGTAGTGGTGGGCTATTTATTTCCTTATGATGCCCTGCTTACCACTCTCATTCTGGAGACTGGCACCTGTCTTCTGAGAGTGGTAGAATAACTGAAAGCAATTATTTTGGTCCCATTGTGACCAGAAAGCTACCAGAAGAAACACATTGAAACCATGAGGTATGCTTCATAGCAGAGTTTACATTCTCCAGATTTGGCCATAAGAGTTCATGAATTTGATGTGATTCATAAAGAGAACACAGTAGGTAACCATGTTGAAGTGCACTCTTTGGTTAACAGATATAGTAAGAAACTGCTCAAAGGGAAGGAACACCTGGGATGAGGAAAAGGAGAAAGAAAAGAGAGAAACAGGGTAAAATAAACGTACATGCACGTAATACACAGGACAGCTTGGGCAAGTGCACAGCTGATTTCTACTAGTCTATTGAAGGGAACAGTTAATGCTTAAAAAAGCTTTTCTCATTTTTAATTTTTTGATCAATTTTGTATGTTTATATATAATAATGTGAAAAACTAATTTCATTTTTTGTTTGTTTGTTTTTCTTTTTGAGACAGGTTCTCGCTATGCTGTTCAGGCTGGCCTTGAGCCCACTTTTGTAGCCCAGGCTGGTCTTGAACTCACACTGATCCTCCTGCCTCAGCCTCCTGAGTGCTGAGATTATAGGCATGCACCACCACGCCCAGCTGAAAAACTAATTTGAAGACAATAAAATGCAATATAACAACCATTGTTGAACTCCTATCATCTTGTTCAGTGAAGTTTTGTATTGTTTCCAAATTTTATTTCCTTTTTTATTTTCTTTAAGTTATTTTAAAAAATATATTTACTTCAAGGACTACAGGGTCTCACTTCATAGATTGGACTCATAGTGATCCTCCTGTTGTCAGTCTCCTAAGTGCTGGGATTACAGGCGCATGTCACCACACCCAGTCTCAGTCACCCTCTCAGAGTGCTCTAAGCACAGGGCTGACAGGGCACCCCTGGGATCAAACCCCAGTCCCTGTGCTTGCCTAAGCAGGCACTTTGCTCTTTGCTCCACTGAGCTATCTAGCCTGTTCTATTCTCTTTAAATTTTTTAGCTCATATATATATATATATATATATATATATATATATATATATATATATATATATATATATATATATATATATATATGAGATAAAAATGCTATAAATATATATATATATATATACACACACATATATATATATATATATATATATATATATATATATATATATATATACATTTTTTTTTCAAAAAGAAGAACCTAGAACCAGAAGCTCAGTGCTAAAGCAAAATAAGTAGAAATCTGGTAGTTTCTAAGCCTAAAACCAAAGTTTAAATTAGAGATGGTCTTTGCATCTCATTTTTCAAATTGATAAATGTGATATATATTTATTATGCACAACGTGTTGTCCTGAAATATGCAGCTCACCTATTTTTGTGTATTTTTTATGCTACTTGCTTTCTTTCTTTGAGTTGACTTCTTAATATATTTTGTGTATTATCCACCTAGCAGATGTGTGCTTTGCAAGTATTTTCTCCCATTCCACAGGCTATGCGGCAATATGCGTGCGCTTCTCTTCCAGGGCTCATGGGCTGGGCTTTGGTTCCTCTGTGCACCTGGTTTCAGAGGTGGGAAGGGCTCCGACTGCAGCAGTAGGTTAACCTGAGCTCCTCTCTCCACAAGCTTCTTAGGAGACAAAACCTCCGTGTGGAGGCATGTTGCTGCAGCTATGGCTGGGAAGGGCCAGCGTTGTCCCAGCTCAGAGCTGTCCCCAGGCCGTCCTCTGGGGCTCACCCTCCTGACCACCATGAGGTGAGTTACCCTCTGCCCGCTCTCCTCACCATCAGATGCTTCTGCCTCACTGCAGGCCCAGAGTCAATCACACAGGAGCATCACAGGCTGACACCTTTGAACTTGTGACCCAAACTAGGTTATTCCTTCAATAATTTCATATGTACATATTTGTAGAAAGCTACTTTTCTTGAAAATAGGAAATAATATAAGATGAATTGAGACAAGTAGAATTACAATGTGTATTTCAGTAATTCTTATTTTCTATCTTAAATTCAACAAGATATAAAGAAAATACTTTCAAAACTTGGACTCTAGTACCACCAAAGCTTAAAACCTAGGTCAATGATATAAGCAGTACTTCTATGTAAACTAAAAGTAGTAATTATTTCAGTACCAACCAGAAATGAACAACTCAAGTAAACCAAAATATGCTATCTTATCACTCATTGCATCTTACAACCTGGCAAATGTACTGTTCCACTCTCAGTTTTCCATAGAGATATTATAAGTGAAAATTCCACTTTACATTAAATCTTATTTTACTCACTACTCATTAGGTGTTTGGCCAAGTTGATCTCTTTCAGAATAGCCATCCAACAGCTACATCTAAAATTCATGTCAAAAATGATGGAATTCAATGTGTATTTTCTAAATTTTTCTTCAGCTCTCAGACTTTTCCGTCAATCTTAGCACCTTTTTTATTAGAACTGCTAACAAGGCTGAATATTGTCTAATTTCAGTTTCTACCACAGCTAATGCACAGTGAAAGAATCAAATGGTGCCACAATCTAGAGAGGAACGAAAAAAAGAGGAAAAATTGAAGAGAGACAACTGAAAATATCAGCTAAGAAAGTAACCTGGAGTCAACTTTCTGTTCATTTATTCCATACTGTATTCTATTAGACATACTTGAGATCCTGAATGAATTGGCCCATATAAGCACAATCTTTGAAAATTATTACTGTTGAAGCTAACATGTTCGCAGATAATGTAACAGGTGAATAACATCACTTCCTAATTCTACTTTTTTATGTATTTATTTTTTATTCAGGGCTTCACTATTGCAACTCAGACTCATACTGATCCTCCTGTCTCAGTCTCCCCAGGGCTAGGATTACAGGTATGTTATACTATACAGGGTTTCAAGGCTGATACAGCTTGCCTGAGAGTTCTGGGATCAGCTCAGTATGTGGTACTGGAGATCAAACTTGGGACCTTGTGCTTGCCAGGCAGGTGTTTATGCCATGAAACTATCTCCCCAGGCCCCTAATTCAGCTACCATGAAGGAATCACCAATCTGGAAGAGGTTAGTTGAGGAACTTGGTATCACCTTATGGGATTTGAGCTGACCTCGGAAGACACAGACACATAGTTTCTTGACAGTTCAGTGCCATGGCATAAGGCATGCTTCACTCTTTGTTTTTCAAGCAGGTCTAGCTGAACCACTGCTAGACAAACTATGACTGAGCCTCATACTGCATTTGTGACATCCAGTTAGTTACTGTAAGCCTTGACTAAACAATAGGTATTGGGGTGCAAGCACTTTTTGTGGCAAGGGTTTTTTTTTATTATTTTTCTTACAAACAGATTACCTTCACATATGGCTCAAATATCATTATTAAATAATTTGTAAAGGAAAAATGGTAGAGTTTTCTAAAGGAATCAAGTAAGAAGTGACAGGGGCTGAAGAAAGAATTTCACATAAAAAATATGCTCACTTATCCCACTAAGGCTAAAGTAACTACGAATCATTTTAATTAATCTGCCATAAAATGTCACAGCCTAAATAAATTCAAAGGATTTCAATTCAATTCATAGAGCATCACAAATACCACTATGAACTAGAGCCAATCCTGTTGCCTTAAATCTTAAAGACATGCAGATAAGAAGACAGGTGTATGCATAGAAGAATAAAGTATAGTGAAAACCAATTACAGCAAAGTCATTTTTCTTCCATAGGAAAAAATGTATTATGAAAAGGAAAATTACTACAACAAAAAAGTCTATGATTTCCCTAATAATTGAAGTATCTACATTCCCACTGAAATGAATTTCACTCAACATGAATTACAAGTAAATTGTCCAGCTAGCCAGGACCATGATAGCTCTACTCTGAGCCACAATCACACCACCTGCACGGAAAGATTCGTTTACCACCTCATGTCCCAAATAATCAGCTGTAATTAATGGGGCCGTTATAATTAATATGATGTTTTCATATCTAGGATTAAATATGCAGATGGTGACAAAAATCTAGGGTACATCTGGCTCCAAATAAAAGGCTGAAAAGGCTCTCTTGCTTGATTTGTTACTTAAATATTTGATGGAGTATGGAGATATAATATGTAATTTTGTAGGTGAACATTGCCACCCAGCTAATCCTCCTGTGGATATCTTTATATTTCAGATCCCTGGTTTTCCTTCTACTCTCATCAGATTGTTGGTGGTGGCAGCTGCACATGTAAGCACAGCAAAGATATATTATTAGCAAAAATCTGGCTTATTATTTAATTATCAATGGCTGGTTGAACTGTCAGAGTAGGATAAGTATGGCTTTCATAAGTATGCAGAAGTTCACAGAATGTTCTGAAATAGCAACGTCACAAAACAAAACATTTCTGGAATTCTTTCTTTATTTGCTTTTGTATGTGTTAAAATATGCCTCTTGTTTCTACTGCACAACCTAAGTTCCTGTTGTGCCAAATGGATTTCAGGCTGTTAATATGTCAGGGATACACAAATATTATGTTTGAAATAAAAAAAGGATGAAGAAGAAAGTTGTTTTTAAATAACACTTTAGACAATGCATGTATATATAATGTTGAACTCAGTATGGTTTATGATCACTACTGTGAACTTGAAATGAAATGATTGGTATGAAAGTTCATTAACTTCTCCTTTCAGTGAGGATGAAAATGTTTCAAAATAGTTTGTGATAATTAAATATGTTATAGTCCAGTCCAGTTCCTGACACAAAATGACATGTTCACTGTTAGTGTTATTCTTTCTGCTTTCAGTAAACAACATTTCTTTCCTATTTGCCTTCTCAGTTGTCTACTCCTATTTTCTGTTCTTCCCTTTCAATAAAATTTAAGGATCCTTACATAAAGTGACAGAAATTCGGGCCTGTTGGATTCCTTCCATTACATTCCTCCGTCCCTCTCTTACGAGCACTGTCATGGTTCCTACGCTGGCTCTTTACTTGCTAGTCTCCATTTGGGTATAAACTGTGCAAGACAAACAATGCATATTTTCATCCTAATACCTTCACATAATCATGCGAAAGTAAGCATTGGTTTAACGAGTTAATACTGAGAACACAAAGTACTATCCTTGCCTTTTTTATTTAGGTAAAATATAGATGCGAAAACATTAATTTGTATAACTCTATGTGAATTATGAAACACCTCCGCACATGTACAACATTTATTCACTTTGTAGACCAGTCCTGGGGTACACAAAGGAGCAAGGAGAAAGAGGGAAAAGATCTATGTTTAAATCCTTGTCATGAGGAGTCACCTGTAAACTCCAAGTGCTAATCTCTCTGAGCCTCATTCTGCTCATTTTCAAGCACAATGTAGCATCTATTGTTCCTCCTTGACAAGGTCATTTTGAGAATCAAATGAGAATGTACGTTAAAGTACATTGGATGAAACTGGGGACTTAGCTCAGTGGCACAGCATCTGCCTGGTAAGCATGAGGTCCTGAGTTCAGTTCTCAGTACTACCCCCCCCAAGAAAACACGTTGTAAATGAAAAAATTTATGTGTTATAAGAGTATAGAAATCTTTCTCAAAGAACGTATAAGTCATAAGTAATTAGCTGCTAGATACCATTTTCACTCAACAGAAATCTGAAGGCTTAAAGCCTGCACAGTGTAGAGAGACTGGTAGCTCAGATTGATGTAGTGGGGTTAGAGAAGAGAACCCAGGAAGTTAGAGTTCACCAGAGCACTGACATAGGCAAGAATTCAGATGTGAGACTTATGGGGAGGGAATGGGCCAGGCAGGAGCATTGAGCAAAATCTCAGAGGTGTGTATAAGAAGATTATTTGATCATCCTTGCTGGAATAGGTCATTGGTGTTTAAGGATAATGGGAAATGAACTTGGAGAACTAAAGGGATTCGAATGCAGAAGATTTGAATGTCAAGGTCAGTTTCATCATTTTTATGTTCGCTCAGAAAAAAATTATACTTCACACAGCTAACAGTAGTGTTATAAATAAAGCAAATGGAATTTTAAAGAAATAAACCAAGTCATGTTCAATGGATTAGAGATGGCCCAACTACATCAACGTGTTTGTCGAAAACCAAATCTTTATTGTTACAACAAAATAGTGGAAGGGAGGAAGGGAAGGAGGAGAAAAGCTCTGCTGGCCCAGTCAAAAATGAAAAGCTTAAGGAGTAAAGGTGAAAAGTGAAAGGAATAGTTATGAATTGAACATTGTAAGTAAGAAGTTTGGTGCTAAAATCAACACAGATACACAGTCCGAGGGTGGCTCTAGGAGGTAAGGATGCAGCTGGCCTGGCCAGGTGCATGGCAGCAAGTCTATGAGTCAGGGAAGTGCACAGCTCTCAGCAAGAGGCTTATGACACTAAACCTCTGTTGGATGGGGTAAGTAAGCATGGCTATGGCATGAATGAAGAGAGCAGTGATGGAGGATAGAGCTTTGGACATATCCATATCATATTTATATTTGAGTGGTTTGAACATAACAATATTATACTTGATTTTAAACCTAAATACATAGGCTTATCCATATAAGTAATATAGAATAATGATTGCAAAGGAGAAATGTGAGGGAGGTATCAGTATTTTGACCTATCAAGTCTAAATTCATTGCTAAAGAATGCTTAGATGACTAAATGGGAAAATAAGCCAAATAATTCTCTTCAAAAAACTTTGGGAAAAGGTATTGATTATATTATATAACTTCTGGGAAGTTTTATAACAAACTTGCAAATGTATAATGGCAGGGTGGGGAAAGACAAACAGAGAGAGAGACAGACAGAGACAGAGACAGAGACAGAGACAAAGAGAGGAGAACGATTATGATGGAACTCAGATGTTTATTCAAACATTATTCTTAATGTTTTTGTGAGGATGTTTTTAGAGGACAGGGGCATTACCGTCTGCGGACTTTGAGAGAAACAGGATGCCTTCCATCATATGATCCTCATCCAAGAAGTTGAAGGCCTGACTAGAACTGAACACTGTGCCTACAAGAAAGAGTGATTTAGAGACCCAAAGCAGGTGGCCTTCAGACTTGAACTGCAACGTCTCAGTTCCTCGCTATGGCTCTAGAGTGGCAGCGCACACTGCACTTGCCATTTTCTACTTGTCAGTCTCAATAATTGCATGATACTGGTTCTCTTTATCCAGAAAACCCTAACAGAGAGTAAAACACATATAAGAACAACTTACAGTCAATAATGTATATGCAATGCTTATAAAAATTCAGCAAAGTGTATGCGTGTAAGTGTCCAACAACTCAGTTTGTCCATAAAATTGAATATTTGGGGACTTAAATTGACTCCAACACCTGAAATATATTATGTTGTATGTATAGCACAAATTAGGTAGAAAAAAATCAAAAAATTCTCTCATTTTTATTACTGCACCCTAAATTATTCATCTCCATTTCATATGCAAAATATATTCATTATCTTCCAATATCTTCAAAAGGATTTATTACGGCATGATATCCAGGTTCTGTATTGTCTTGATGTGGCTTCTCATGATTCAGAGTGTTTTTTTTTTTTTTTTTTTTTTTTTTTTTTTTTTTTTTTTTTTTTTTTTTTTTTTTTTTTTGCTAAAATGACACAACACAAATGAATAATAAATCTAGGACTGAATACTCTCTAACTAAAACATAATACTTCACCTAAAAAACATGGAGAATGAGGTAGAACAATTGTTGTCCAATTTTAAAATTCCACTGGGAAAATGGAGTCAGGTCCTGGTGTTACTGCCTGAAAGTCGCTCCCTGGACTGGTGTCCTCCTCCTGTCTTCCTACCATCATCTTATCTCCTTAGGTCTGGAATTATGGAGAAAAGATCCCACCTGTTATCAGAAAGACTTGAAAAGTCACACTGAAGAGGCTGTAGGTATAAAAATGGATAGAGGCTATTGACATGATGACGTGCTACCCCACGACAGAAGGAGAGAGAAGTGACAACACTCCCCACAGCCTTATTAAAATGAAGTGCTGAAGACAGCATTCAGACAATTCTCTGACACCTCAGTGCTCCACATATGTGACCTGACAGAGGGAAAGGGGAGCTTAGGAGTCACTGGTGACAATGATTGGGAACAGCAATACATATTAAAAGGTTCTTTAAAAAAAAAAAAAAGTCCTAAAGTCCTAAGGCAGGCATGGTGGCATACATCTGTAATTCCAGCATTTGGGAGGCTGAAGCAGGAGGATCCGTGCGAGTTCAAGATCAGCCTGGGCTACAAAAGCGAGCTCAAGGCCAGCCTGAACTGCATAGTGAGATCCTGCCTGAAAAAGAAAAAAAAAGTCCTAAATTTGATGTTTTGTTTGAACAATGATTTTATTAGTATTTCCAGGACTCTCTAGAACACAGATGCTAATTCCGAATGAAAAACAATATTACTGCTTCATCTTATACTTTTAGGATTTTTTATTAAATATGTAAGAGTAGTAGGTACATTTTCTTCTTCTTGTATTGGTGCATATGTGTAGGACAGAATGGCTGCATGCACTGTAGGGCTTAGAATTATCAAATAAAACAATCTAACTGATGGAGCGAGTGACACTTTATTCAAGAACTCATAGGACAAGAGTTGAGGCTTCAAGTCTGGGAGGATAAATTAGCAGACTTTTCTGAGAGCTGTGCTTAAAATTCAATATAAGATGAAAAGAAATCTCAAGTTTCCACCTTCTGAAAATCAGAGGAGATGAGAGAAATGATGAAGAGAGCTAGCTGGCCCATGAAGAGCATTCTGGATATACCTTTGCCCCAGTCTATAGTTTTGGCCTTGCTCTTTGCAATGCATGTTCCTATGCCCCAGATAAGAGACACTCTTCAGATCCCAACCCCTAGTGTCTATGAATGTGATCTTATCTGGAAATGGGATATTTGTTGCTACAACCAACTTGAAATGGGATCATACTGGATAATGGTGGGCACTCATCCAAGTACTGGTATCCTTGTAAGAGAAGGAGAATATGGGCTCAGAGCTACTACAGGGAAGAATGTCGTTGACTTTGGAGGCACAGATCACAACAAGATGTCTAAGGACCTAGGAACATCAAACATTCCAATTAACCGCTAGAACCCAGGGAAGTCCATCTGAGAGCCTTTGGGAGTGTGATGGTGCTTGTATATTTTGGAATTCCACATCCATAACTGTGAGAGAACACATTTCTAATGGTAAGTGGTTAAAGGATTCTTAGGATACAGTTTTCATCTTCAGAATATTTACTGTAGGGGAAACCAAATTTTACATCTATACTTTTAAGATCCATGCTGGGTATGAGAATTAAATTGACAGAAGATATATTAATAGGAGAAATGTTTATGTTTATTTGACATTAAATCCATAATAAGGAAATAAAAACCCAATAAGCTGAAAAACTCAATGTTTTAATATAAGATCAAACAGAGTGGTAGTTGCAGAAACACAAATTATGCAGCATGGCAATAGAAAGATACATTATCTAAGTGAAATCCATTTCTATAGAATGCTTTGTGAATATTACTCCTTGTTGAGTCTATACTTATTGTTAAAAATAAAAAAGCAGATTACGATGCCCTCCTTGTATCTGTTGTCTTCAAGTGCTTTTCACTCAAAATATACCAGGCTTTACACCAATCTGCATGTTCTGAGGGTGTATATTCCATTATTATTTAATACAAACTTCTTGACAGAAACCCTACCGTCTACCCCTTGCTTAACCTAATAAAGAGGAAAGAATCACAAACAAGTCAACACTTCATATTTCTTATAATGGAGAAAAGTAAGAGAACAAAGAGCCTTAGCTTTAAAATGTTTTCTCCCTCCAATTCTCATAGGTTCATCCCATTTCACCTAAAAAAAAGCCATTTGAAGCTTATCACAGAGCTCCCAGTACAATTTTACGTGACCTTTATTTAAAGACCACCTCTACCAGGTGAATCGCTTTGTGCCCTCCCCGTGGACTGCTGCAGAAAGCAGGCTTCGCAGAGTTCCTTTCATTGTTCTGCTTGAGAATCTAAAACCTGTTTCTCCTAAAAGAGCCATCCAGAGAGTGTCAAGCAAGGCAATAACAAAACATATTTTGTATGTTTTTGAGAAAAAAATATGCAGAGAAGAAAAATGAAGATAATGAAATAGTCTGTTTATCTGAAAACTATGTTTTTTCATGGTAAGTACCATGCTTATAGAGCCAATGCATCATGTCCAGGAAAAAATGGAAGTGAAGCATACCTCTTTCACACGTTGTTTGACACTGAGAGTGAGTATTTTATTGGCATTGGGTAATTTAAGCTCACAGAGTGGTGTCTGGAGTATATTAGCAGTGTACCATGCAAAGATGAAATTGTTCAGCAATTTGTGTACCAGAGAGAAGCAGTCCAAAATAATTCAGGAAGGAAGCAAGGGCAAAAAGGATGAAGAACTTGCTTTATGTCAGAAAAATAGAACTTGCTTTATGTCAGATAATATTGATTATCATCCAATAAAAGTCAAAAATCCTACCATTTGCTTTATGGCACTTGATAGGTCAGAATGTTAGGCAAAACATGAAAATATGAAACAAAACACCTTTGTAACATGGATAATGCCTCAGATAACTTCTTGGACTTCTGCCTATTTCCCCTATAATTCTTATAACAAAAAAGAAAGTAAAGAAACAAGTATGCATGTGCATGCACGCTCACACACACACACACACACACACACACACATTTATTACAATGAAAGACAGAAGTCTTTCAGTTAAAAGTGTTGGCTCTGGAGCTTAACTATCTAAATTTGAGTCCCAATTTACCATTTAGAGCGATGACTACTGTATCTGTCAAATGAAGGTAATATAGTTCACATCTCATGTGTACTTAATGACAAGCATTAAAAAGAATAAAGCATGCAAAAGGCATCCTGAGGCCCAGAAAAATTGGTCAATACATGTCAAATATCATCAGCATTATTACATACATGCATATGCTTGTTTATCAGTGCATGACTACAATGACTAGAAGTATCTTCAGGTATATATACTTAAAGGTCTTAAAGTTTTGAAATGTGAGGAAATCACATTAAATTGCTCTTTAAAATATTTCAAAATAAAACACATAAAATATCTCTGAATCAAACCTAATCAAATGGTCAGTTTATTAATAGAGAATATCTGCTCACTATTGATAAACCTGGTCAGCTAGTCAACCTAGATAAAACAGCTTTCCCTCATCTGCCCACTAATGGACCATTTGAGTCACATTATAAAGAATAGGATAATATGATTAAAGGCAGGAGGCCACTAAAGCAAAAGAAACTGGGGTGGGGAGGTTACACATAGGTCAGTTTTCTGGCTCAACAGATTGTAGCATAAAGCACATGAGGCCTGAGATGAATGCGCACTTCAACTCCCTGGCCAGCATCAGAACCTGAGCTTGTCTGAGCTTCCATACTAGATTTGTTTGATTTCATTTCAACAGTAAAGCAAAGATTTGTCTGATATTAAATAAGTAACTTTTAGGAAAGCATTTTCTAAGATTCTTCAAAATTAAAAAATAATAGAATTTATTATTAAACTTAGAGACCTCCTTCACATGAAGTTTTAAAAATAAATAAGGCTAGAAATTCCAGTCCACAGAAATTAGACTTTACCCTCTACCCCACAGAAGTCTGGTGATGAGATTTTAAGTGGTGCAATCAAAGTGGTATTTTAATGGATTGATCCTGAAGGTAGTATGCCCTTGTTTTTATTGGGTCATATCTTTCCTCTTGTATGTCAGGTAGATAGAAACTAAAGATCTACAGAATGCAACTTTGCTCTTTAGAACTTACTACAAAAAATAGACCTTACAAAACAACTTATGATGGTCATGAGCAAGATTTTCTAGCTTTTGATCAAAGTTCTAGTTACTTATAAGAAGATAGTCTTAAAATCTTTTCTCAGTGGACATCTTCACATACTAACAATCTTTGGCTATATTTTTAAAGAGATGCTGCAACTTTTCCATTGGTACATGTACGCTGTAATTCCCTTCCACCATAACTTCAACCTGGGTAATAAATCCTGTTTTTTAAAATATTTTTGCCCCCACTATGAATTAATTGTGCTTACCCTCCCCATTGCTATGACACTTGCCTCTGTGCTTTTCTTTGAACAATAAAATGTGCATGGAAGTTATACATGTCACTTCACATTAGAAGGTTAAATCCTTCCCATGGTTTTATCACCTTCCAAGTACCATGGACGAATAAGTTTCATACTGTTAAAGAAAGCTGTTCAGCAGCCATAGTAACAAGAAATGCCAGGTGTCTTTCGACATACTTAATCTATTGACGAGTTTTATAGCTATGATAATAAGAACATTGATCAATGTTGCCTTGCTTCTCAAAGTCAACCAATAGTGAGTAAACTTACACAAGACATCTCTAATATCAACCAGTCAAGGTCATTAGCTCCCCAGTAACCATTCTTATGTGTCTGATGTCTCACTTCATAAATGTCTCAATTGTCAGACTCCACCCTTCCAAAAATCCTGTAAAAGGTTGGTTCACTTCTTTGCTGAATAAGTCTGTCTGATCCATACATCCTTACTCTACTTAAAGAAGAAATAAACCCAGCCATATATTTTAGTTTCAACTATTGAATGGCAGTCTTATGATCAAATATATGAAATAATCAAATGATGAGATAGGGCTACTGTGAGTCTGAGTCCGCATGGAAGAGTGTTTGGAGCAGAGCCCTGGTTCATCCAGTGTGAGCATCACCAGGAATGAGAAATGACTGTTATTTGCGTATACCACTGAGATTTCATGTAGTTAGTTAACACAGGATAATTTATACTACACTGAATTATACAGACTGTAGACCTAACTTATGACTATAGAAATTACACAAAGAAAACAAGCAGTGATAATTTACCTCCAATTCCTCATAAAAATGTAGTTTTGCTCTTGTGGAATCAGGCTTCTTTTCTCACATTTAATGTAATCATTAGGTTTCTATGTTTCAGCATGGCATTTATTTTTAAAGTTTCATCTTATCATTTCATTAGAAAATTATATTTGTTGTATACCATATAAGTTTTAAAGATGTCTCCTATGCAAAAAATACTTCACTAAAACAATAGTAACAATAACATGGGTAAAATGTGTAAAGCAATATAAAACATGCCATCTAAAGAAATAATATACTGCATTATATATTATCCAGCCACAGATTTTCAATCCTTAATCAGTTTTCTCCACAACTCTTTCTTTTCAGTTTTAAAATAAAAATATATAAAAATGTTACATTTGTCTTTAATATCTGAGAAACTTTACTAGACTATTTTAAAAGAAAATAGTATGATCGTAATTCCATCTCATATAATAGATGATTATTTTCTGAGTTATAATTTTATTGATCCCAGTGTGAATTTTTGAAGGACAGTTAATGGTAAGATTTCAGGTAAGGATATTCATTGATTTATTTAATGAGAGCATATACATAAGTATACGTACATGTATATGTATACCTATAAGATTAAATGTTCTTAGTATTCCACAATAAATAAAACCCTGATTTAGCACCAAGTATAAAAGTAAAAAGATAGCATTTTACATGTAATTATGACAAAATGTGAACTTCATAAATGGCATCATAAAGACATAATTAATATGATGTGTACTCTGAACAACTACTGTGAAGGCAACAAGATGCATTGTATTAATTATTGTGGCTGTCATACTAATGTGTTCTGAAACTATCTCATTGTTATTTCTTACTAAAAGTAATAAAATTATAAAAAATAAAAATAAGTAAATAAAATGATATGTACAAGTTGAGGAAAAAAAGCAATCACAATTGAGACAAGGCCATGAAGCAGGTACATTTAAAGGAAGGCACAGGAGCCTGGCTCTCCTCCATCACCCATCCCGTAATGTCTTGGCCTACCACAGTAATGTTACTCTGTCACTAATGTGAACTGCCATTTTCCTGACATATTTCATCAATATCTTCTGAGATCTGGTAAGAGGGGAGCCTGGAGCCTATGCTTTAGGATCTGTTCTTCAGTTTTATCCACTCATTTAAGCACCATGATTAACCCAACTATTTCTTCTAATAAACCTTAGTGAAGTAGAGATTTCAAAGCAGGCAGATCACAGGGAATTAATTCAAGGTCTGCACACTTCTCTGAATTGTTGGCCTATGGGGATCCAGCCTTGTCAATACCTGAGTCAGAATCTTTCTCAGAGTAGACTTAACTTTCTGTATTTTATTTCTTCTATATGGGTCAGAGCTTTAATCCAAAGCACTGAACCTCAGCTAGAGATTAATAGTGGTGAAAATTGTTAGTTAACTAGATTTGATGGAGCAGCCAACTGATAAGGCTTGATTATAGGCCTCATAATTCACTGGGAAAAATTCATTAGTCAACATTTGCACCGACACTCCCTTCCTAGTAATAGTCAAAGCACAATTCTACAGGCTTTCCTACCATTGCTTTCCTCACTTGAGAAATTCTGGGATGAAGGGATTAAAAGCAAGGCAAATTCTTCACTTTATATATCTCACATATAGCAGTGAGCTGCAACAGGATTCTGAGAAAGTTCCTGAAGTTATGATGAAATTTATCACAGAACAAAAGCCACCTGGACCTATTATTTATTTTGCAAAGCAAAGTAAGACCTTTAAAAAAACTCATATTCAATTTTATTAAGCAATATTAAAAAGCAATAGAGCTTCCAGGACACACAGGAATATAGTGCGCATATCATTTATATGCAGTTGTGCATAAATCATTTCTCTTTATTTTCAGTTGAATAGAATCAGAACTTCATGGCACTTTCCGAAAATACCCACTTAACTCTCAAGAATAGCTATATGAAAGAATGCTTATCAAATTTGCTAGAATAAAAATCAAGCCTAAATATGAAGACTTTGTCATTATATGGACATTCTTCAACCTTTGACTTAGTGGAGTTAATAACATTGCCATCATTATTACTTAAAATAAGTGAAATAACGGGTATGTCCTGGGAAAAAATAGTAAATTAACTGTCAGGAGTCCATGAATGTGATAGGACTAAGTCTAGAATGTCTTTTTTTTTTTTTTTAATTTCTTGCCTAAAAGGTTAGGGGAATCAGCAGCCACTTTCTAAAAAGAGACAGGCAGGGGCCGGTGGGATGGCTCAGTGGTCTAAAGCGCCTGCTTGGGAGTTTGGGCGGCTTCAGGGACCGCGGTTCGATCCCCGGCAACACATGCTGCGCCAGCCCTGCCCTCGGGGCGGGCTGAGCCGGCCATAAAAAATGAGTGAATAAACAAAGGTTCTGAAACAAGAAAAACAATAAAATTTAAAAAGAGACAGGCAATCTTTCCACTCCTTATATCAACTATACCAAGAGGCCCAAAGCAGAAAAAAGTACTCAGCAGTGATTTAAAAGACACCGGTCTCAGTGGAAGATGCTCATTAATTGTGCCAGTTAATCAGTTGGCATGAGGCCATTGAGTGTTCCTTAAGTTTCTTAAGCCACAATAGGGCTTCAACATTCATCAGAAATGGGGAATGAGAAGGCTTCAACCAGGAACACAAGAATATATGTAAAAGCACAGTTTAAATTGTAAAATGTAGGGGTCATAATTACCATACCATACCGGCTTTGCGGCTTTGAGTTCTTAGGTGCATGGCTTATCCACTGACCCCTCTGTAATTTTATTGCTGGGCCAGCTCAGCGCAGCACCATCTGGGCATTGCTAGGTATTCCTCTTCTCACTTTTTCTGCCTGTAAACCAAGTTGATCTGCACTAGTCACAAATATCTGTGAAATAAATAAATGTTTAAAAAGTTCTCTGAGACACTCAGAGTAAAAAGCAGCCAGAAAATTCAGAGTGCTAGGAAGATTTTCATGACACTGAAGTATTACTGCATTTCTCTGGAATTTGTCGAGCTTTCTATCCTTAGGACACAAGCAGAATAAATTGGATGAAGGTTACTGGGTCCCGGAGTGTAGTTCCAAGCAGCCATCTCTGCACACAGACTGGTAAAAATGCGAAGTACACGGCCTTGGAATTCTATTATAAAGTGTCAAATGATGCCGATTGGTTCTACAGAGGATACACTAAATACCTCAGACTCTCAACTGTGTTGAAACTCAACATTCTCTACCTAAACTTGGGCTAAGTAATCACTGATAAATGGAAATCAGAAGGAAAAAGCAAAAGCCCAGAATATTTCCTTTTCTTTGACTGAGTACATCCAACAATGTGAGAGCTCATCTGTGTTTCCATTAGCCCACAGTGAGTCCAGTACGCTTCCCTGGATTCATCAAAGTCTGGCTTTTGCGGGGGAAGGATTTACTTAAAATCAAATTGATCTGTTGTTCTCATATTATCACTGGTAAATCTATATTTACTCTGCTTTAGGGCTTCTGAAGAGTAATAAATGGCCACCACTCCTGCAGGCTTCCCGAGTCTCAAGTCACACTTGAAATGAGTTTAATATTTAGGGCCCCTTTCAAAAGTACTGTTGCCAGGCGACATTCGGTCGTAAACTTTTCCACAATAACAACAAGAAAACACAGCGACGGAGGCAAGATCTCGTGAAGCAGAGTCAGATTGTAAATTTTCTTACTGACTTTTGGGGACAAGAAAGTAGATTTCACAAAACAAAAGCAAAATTCTAAAAAAAATAAATAAATAAATAAAAAGTGAGCCCTGGTGCGTGTGTGTGATGGCAGGAGTGAATTCTGCGGCTTTCGGAGCAGTACGACTGCCCATGAAGCATGTCCATGAGGTGGTAAATTCTTAGGCTCTGCCTTTCTTTTCCTTTGAGGACCCTGAGCAAGGCTCTCCTTGTTTTGAACGTGCCCTGCAATGTAGTTAGGAAATAAGGGCAGCACTCAGTCCAGTGTCCCCTCTGGGGACTGCTACTCCTTGTGGTTCAGAAAAATAAGGCTCTACTAAAATGTCTGCTTCCAAAGGTGAGACACAAATTCCTGCATATAAAGAGCATCAGGTAGGCCTTCCTGCCAAGAGTGCTGGACTGCCAATTTGACCCGCCAAGCAAGGCTTTTGGATTCTGAAGGGTTAATTCCGTCTGCTAGCCAAGCCAGGAAAGGGAACTAGTTCCCAGAAGCCACTGCCAGCAGAATTAATCCTGGAGCTCAGCATCTGGACGCTTCACCTGCCAGGCAGGCCCCACTAGGTCTTTTTCATCACTGGGCCAGATTAAAAGAGAATGATGAGCAGAAGTGGTTCCGCACCGTTAGTGACAAGGAGGAAAAAGGCAGCGAGCGTCCACCGCTGAGAATGAGTCTCTCGGCTGCCTCCAGCTGCAGAGGGCCATGCGCCATGCCCAGGCACCACGCGACCTGGCTGCTGGAGGGAGACACAGAGAACAGCCGAAGCCACAGGGCAGGGCACGCTGAACAAGCCCAAGCTACCTTCAGGGTGCCACCTGTCAAGTTTTCACCTGAGCAGACAGGAGTTTTAAATGTGTTTCTTGGTTTCAGGCTGCTGGCAACATTTGTCAGCACACCTTTTGTTTTTCCTGCTTTGTTTGTTTTAAACTTAACAGAAAATCAAACTTCCCCAAGTCTATGGATCCCCCCTTAATCTTCCACTTGTAAGAAATTCTTAAAGCTGCAGGCTCCCTTGTCTTCATGGATGTTTACCTGTCTGTAAAATAAAATTTTAAGAAATACTAGTATTTTATACATGTAGATTTAAAAATTAGAAGTCCAATTAGATTATTGAGGAATTGCCCAGAGCCGGAAAACAGTGCATTCTACCTGCCTGGACAAGTCTGATGGGAAAGCAGAGAGCTAAAGCTTGCGGAGGGAGGGCCAGAAGGACAGACCTGATTTGCTGGGCAAGTACCGCAAAGAAATAATGAGGTCCCAGGAGAAGAGGAGCTCTGATACCGGGAATTGAATCCTTTCCAAAGCTTTCATAAGATGTGTTTTTTCTCTCTACTGCCAGATAAAGATCTATGTGAGGTAGAGGGGAAGAAGAAGTAAGAGAACAGAAGTATTTGATGAAAAATCGAGGGGGATGGTGCTGGGCATTACTGAGGCCTTGGGAAGGTTTTCTTCAGAAGTGTCATGACCAGTTTAAACAGAGAAAGTCTCTGGAAATGAAGGAAAGAACTAGGATGGAGGCAAGAGGAACAACATTATTGTTATGAGGAACAACATTGGTTTTGTTTAGCCCGCAGTTAAAAATGGGCAGCAAAGTAGAACTTTCATGATTTAAATTTCAGAAAATTGAGCCATGTTTTCTAAGTGTGCTTGTTTTTGCAAATGACACATCTAAAATTCATGTAGGTATTGTATGTGTCCTCTGAAAAAATAGCATAATTATAACATCAAATCTGAAGTTCTAAATTCACAGGGTCTGAGGACCAGGACTGACCAGAACTGCCATCCTAGAATGAAGCACAGGGCCCATCAAGAGTGCCAACTGAGCTCCCCACAACCAGTGAGCCAGGGTTCCTAGTTCCTAGTGCATTCCCTCCTGTCCAACAAAGTCTAGTCAAGTGCTGGGAGTTCCCTTGGCTAAGTCAGAGTTAGACAAATGATGAGTCTCTACTTTCTGCCTGAATTGTAAGGAGGAAAAAGACACCCTCCTGAACCAGGGTCAGTGAGAACCCAGACCCGCAAAGGCAAGAACCCAGAATCCACATTAGTTTCCCGGCCCTCCCTCCACCATGAGCATGTTCCCTTAGCTGCTTCTCTTAGAATGTTCTGAATGTTGGGGATTTGTTGTGTCAGAGAAATCCATAAAGTCTTCTTGCCCCTGTCAGAAAGGAATCCACAAATAAAAGATCAAGAATGGTGGAGCATCCTATAAAAAGATACTTTTCACTCTTATTATATTTAAAAATATAAAGGGTTTTTTCTATACAGTAAAGGAATAAAAAAAGCAAAAGGTAATTACAACAAATGAAACTTACCATTTAACACTAATGAGATGAAATAAGCATATGCTAATTTAAATAATGAAGATTACAAAAAGTAATAATCCAGAATAACTTCAGACTGCTTAGATTGCTCAAGAGTATACATGTGTTAAAAGCTCAATATTACTGTTTTTCTGCATTTTATAAAATTTATCTAAGAAACATGGAGCAGAAATGTTTATTTTGGTTTTTGTAAAAGGAAGCTAGCAAGCCTTAAATTCACTCATCGAATGGGCAAATGTTTAAAGTACCATGCACAATGCTCAATTTTATAGTGATCAAACACACAATGGGTGTTTAAAGTTCATAGGCAATACAGAACACATGCACATAGAGAAAGTGTTATCTTGCATGTCTGATTGATGTCACTGAATACATGCAATAAGTTTCTACATCTACTTTCCTACAAATGAATAGGTTTATCTTTTCTTACGAGAGCATAGCATAAGCTCAAATAGTACATGATTTCTTTTCCAAGAGAAACCTGAATTATAAATAAAGAGCAGAATCAAAGCTAATATGAATTAGTGAGCTACTTTGTTGTCAAATGAGATCAAGAGGTAAAGGAAGGGGGAAGAGTGGGAGGGAAAGGCAATGAGAAAGGAAATTAAATGTGTTCCTTCCATGTGCCAACTCCACAGAATGTATATAAACATTATTCACTACATGCATTAATATTTCAGTGTTATAATGGGCAAAGCTTTCCCACGTCTTTTATTTGATCCTCATAGTAAGCATATCTTACAGGTGAACAAACCATACTCAAAGAAGTTGAGTGAGTTATTGGAAAGCAAACAGCTTAGAAAGCATCAGAGTTCAAATCCATAGTTCTAACAGCACTTCTTTGGCAATAGCTCTGTTTCCTAAAGGTGGCTGCACACAGGTAAGTGGAGATGTAAAATTATACTTTTGGAAAGTGGAAGAATAAATGAAGCAAGGGCTCTAGTCACAGGACCTGCTAATTTAGATAGAGTACTTCAATTTGTTTTTCCTTCTTTTTTTTTAAATTTTTTTATTGTTTAAATTTAACAATGGTTATACTACATATTTTCATCATCAGATCAGTTTAGATTAGCACATATAGGTATATAAGATTGATCAAACAATTAAACATTAACCTTTCTAAATCCACATTACTTTTTTTTTTCTTTTCCCCCTTCTTTTCTTTGAAAGTTGACATATTGCATATTGTCCTCACAATCATTCTATAGAGTGCAGTGTGTGGGCATGACCCACCTCCCTATTGATGTTGCATAGAAAAAAGAAAGAAAGAAA
>PVJA010004037.1:0-89586 GCA_004027025.1 Myocastor coypus | reverse complement strand
GCATATTGTCCTCACAATCGTTCTACAGAGTACAGTGTGTGGGCATGACCCACCTCCCTATTGATGTTGCTTAGAAAAAAAAAAAAAGGAAAAGAATATACTTCTCTTTGGACTAAGAGGAAGCAGATACATACACAGTCAAATGTTCTGCAATTGCAGTGGGCCACCAGTGAAGCTTGTAATGTTGGAGGCTATTGAACCTAAGCTTCCTAAAGCTCATCTCACCATTCTAGCTCTGCGTTTCATGCATTGTAATTAAGCATTTTTTTTTCTTGCTGGGTGGTCAAGGGCAAGTCAAAGCAAGACCTGTATAACAAACATTCATTTTTTTGTATCTTCCAGGGTCAAATCCCCTCAGGATTAAGTTTGGGACCATACACAGTACTTTGTAGAACTGCTATTAGTGTCAGCCTCCGGGACGAATCACGGCCATTGCTTGGCCAGTTTGCTTTCTGTGAACTGAAATCTTTTACTCTCAGATCTGGTACAAGATAAGAATGTCCTCTATTGCCACTTCTATTCAATATAGTTCTGGAATTGTTAGCTAGAGCCGTTAGAAAAGAGAGAGAAATAAAGGAATAAGAATAGGTAAAGGAGAAGTTAAACTATCATTTGCAGATGACATGACACTCTACTTGGAAGACCCAAAAACTCCACCAACAAGCTATTAGTGTTAATATGGAAATTCAATAGCATAACAGGATACAAAGTCAACACGAAAAGTCAATAGCATTCCTCTACACAGATAACAAACACACTGAGAAAGAAATTATACAAACAGTACCTTTAAAATACCACCAAAAAATGAAATACTTAGGAATTAATCTAACTAAAGAAGTAAAAGTTCTTTTCAGTGAAAACTACAGTACTCTGAAAAAAGAGATCCTAGAGGACTTCAAAAAATGAAAAGATATTTCCTCCTCCTCGATAGGAAGAAAAAACATTACGAAGATGACCATACTCTCAAACTTGTTATACAGATTTAATGCAATCCTTTGCAAAATATCATCAAAATACCTCAAAGACCTGGATAAGTCATTCCTAAAATTTATTTTGAACCAGAAAAGACCTAGAATTACAAAGACAATCCTAGACAGCAAAGATGAGACAGGAAGTATTACAATTCCTGACCTAAAATTATACTACAAAACTAAAGTGAAAAAATTACCATGGTATTGGCAAAAAATAGACCTGAGGATCAATGGAATAGATTAGAAGATGCAGAAGCAAATACAAACACAGTCAGCCAACTTATCTTTGGCAAAGGGGCCAAATATGTTTACTGGAATAAAGATAACCTCTTCAGCAAGTGGTGCTGAAAAAACTGGCTATCTGCATGTTGAGAACTAAAACTTGACCCATGTCTACCACCATGCACTAAACTAAATTCTAAATAGATTAAAGATCTAAATATTAAAAAAATAAATACTAAATCTCAAGGAAGAGAAAAAGGGAGGAAATCTTGAAGATATTGGGGTAGGCAAATAGTTCAAGGAGAAAAATCAAAACGCATGTTTAACACTTGAAAGAATCAACAAGTGGGACCTCCTCTTGCTGGGAAGTTTTTGCACATCAAAAGAAATTACCAACAGAGTGAAATGACAACCCACAAATTTTGAAAAAATTTTAGCTAATAAGTATTCAGACAAAGGTCTTCTATCTAGAATTTATAAAGAACTAAAAAACATTAGGGTCCCAAAATTCAAAGATCCAATCCAGATATGGACATCTGAGATGAACACACACATCTCAAAGGAAGAAATATGACAAGGCCTGTAAATGTATGAAGAAATTCTCCACATCAGTAGTCATCATGAAATGCAAATTAAAATAAGACTTAGATACCATCTCATCCCAGCAAGAATGGCTCTCATAAAGAAATCAACCAACAACAAACGTTGGAGCAGCTGTGGGGGGAAAGGAACACTTCTCCACTGCTGATGGGAATGCAGACTGGTGCAACCACTACAAAAATCAGTGTGGAGACTCCTTTAAAAGTTAGGGCTGCAAATCTCATTCATTCTAGCTATACCTCTACTGGGAATTTTCCAAGGAGAACTGAAAACATCATGTCATAATCATGTTTGCCCACCTATGTTCATAGAAGCACAATTTATGATAGCCAAATCTTGGAAACAACCAAAAAGCCCATCACCTGAAAAATGGATGAAAAAGACATGGTATTTTTATATAATGGTTTATTACTCAGCTATAAAGAATGATAAGCTAGAAGACTTCATTAATAAGTGGATGTATTTTAGAGATAAGCTCATAAGTGAAATAAGCCAGATCTACATGTATACAGATAATATAGTCTCCCAGTGTAAGAACACAAAAGAAGAAATAAAAATGGAAAGGCATAATACAGCTGAATTGAAACCAAGAACTTAAGGATTAAACAATGAAGAGATAGCAAGTAGAAAAGTTAAGAAACACGGCAGGGGCAAAACCATGCACTTATATATACAGGATGAATTAGACAGTGGGCCTAAGAATCTCCAACAGGTTTTTGACACTCAGAGTAACAAAATCATGCTTAGAATGTTGGTAATTCTGTTCTTTTAGATGTGTGCAGCTTCTAATGTAATTTCAATTATTGGTATGCCCTTTCTCAGGTAAATATTTTTTATAAAAGAAAAGAAAAATGGTAATTAAAAAGAATATTAAACAAGGAAAAATCCCATAGGATTGACCTGCTACAATTTCATATGTATTTATATTTCTAAATTTCCGTGTAAAAAAAGAAAAAAAAAATGTAGCAGTTTTTTTTTTTTTAATCACAGTCTTTAGGAAGTTATTAGAATATCAATAATTGATGGAAAATACTGGCTCCATGTTAAATTTTAGGCATTTAACATTCAGAAAGACAGTGATGCTAAGCTCAAGTACCTATGCTATAGAGTAATAGTATCACTAAGCTTCTCTTCTGGTGGGTTAACAACTTAAGTTTGCAGAGCAAAAACTAGATAAAAAAAGGATCTACAAGGATAGCCAATATTTCGGTTCTAGCCCTTCAATGTCAGTGAGAACTCAGGACATAACACAACCTGTTCCATAACATCCTATAACTCAGGCATGTCCCAAATTTTCTGTTCAAGGAGATTATTGGGGCACAGAGGAAAGGAATCAATGATGTATAGTGTGCCTAAAGAGAGTCATGTAGAGAGAAAACATTCTCTCAGGCTTTTCCAGAGAGCAAACTGGTCAAGCAATGGCTGTGATTCATCCAGATGGCTGACACTGACAAAAGACCTACAAAACATTGTACATGATTTCAAGGTTAAACCTCAGGGGATTTGACTGACCTTGTCATATACAAAAGTTACATGCTTTGTTATATAGGTCTTGTTTTAATTTGGCCTTAACCACCCAGCAGAAAACTATAGCCACGAGGCATAAAAAGTAAAGCCAAATTAGTATGCTGAGCTGTAAAAGGCTCAAGTCAACAGCATCTGGCATTGCTGGTTCTACTGATAACGGATACTATTATGGAATATTGGACTATGTATACAACTTTCTGTTATATCAATGAGAAAAAATATTTATGCCAATAGTGTTCAGAAAAGTTATCACGTCTGCATCTACTATCAAGATAACAATGTGCATTGTATTAATAAAAAAAAGAAAAGAAAAAATGAAAAAAGAAAGAAAATTGTAACCCTGGCTTTTGGCACATCTTTCATCTCCTAGAGACATCTGATGGTAAACAACCTGGACACTTGTGCTTGTGGATATAGCAGCTGGACATTCTGGTGACATTTAGTGGTGAAGAGTATCTATGGAGTGCTTTCAGAATGAAAGCATGTTGAACAAAGTTCTAACCAGGGAGTCATGTACCCTGAGTACTTTCAGCATGATATATCTCATGACATAGGCTGAATTGTGACCTGTCTCGGTCGCTGTCCTTGTCGCTGACACACAATTCCCCGACTCAAAGCTTAAAGGATTAGTATACATCAGTTCACGCTTTCAGAAATTACAGTTCATGGTTAGCAGGAGCAGACACAAATCCAGATAGTGAAGGTGATATGGTGGAGGAAAACTGCTCAACTCATCGTGGGCAAGAAGCAGCGAGAAGAGAGAAGACAAAGAAACACCAACCCAAAATCCCCACCTTGGACTGCATGAAAATTTTGCAAGTCATTCTTGAACTAAAAGATAACATTCTCCAAATTCATTATTTGGACGTTTAACCTTCATCTGTGGTGCCAGGGCTGTTAGTGATGTAACTAACATTAAACAAAGCCAAAAGCATGAGAACTTAATCAAAGAGAGTTGGTGTCCTTAAAGAAACAGGAGACAACAACAAAAGATTTTCTCTGTGCATAGCGGAAAAACAATGTGAAGATATACTAAGAAGGGCATATCTTCTGAAAGCTAAAAAAGATTTCACCAGAAACCAACCAGTAGCAATTTGGCCTTAGGTTTTCTAAGCTGTAGAATGGTAAGAAACATGTTTCTCCTGTTGGGCCACTTGACCTGTGGAAATCTGCCATGAAAGTCCCATCTATCTGAAAAGAGTTGCTGTAGTCAGCAAGTGTGTGATTCTTGGCTTTATGCAGTGTGGCTCTCTGAACTAAGTCTCCATCAGTTATGACTAGCAATTAAAAAAGTTCCATGGTTTCTGTGGAATTAATGGCCTTTGTGCATTAGTGCTTGCTGCTAGGTTTCCTTCAGTGAGGCACAGAAGGACCCAAGAGCATGGCTATCCTGATGCCTCTCCTGATCCACTATGACAGGATCATTGCTTGCAGCCTAAAACTACTGCTCTTCCTAGGGTCTTCATATCTGGTGTATCTCATGTATTTATTTAGGTACCAGAATTTGTCCTCAGAGTGTCTTTTGATTTGAATATAGTTTAGTAACAGTGTTCAACTTATATTGAGATTTTTGTCTTAATATATTGAACAGCATCTATACTCGTGAACTTAATTGTTCCATGATTCTGGTCAAAAACTGAGATGGATGAGAACTGAATCAAATTCAATGGTTCAATGCTGACTTTATGAGAAAATTTGACTGGGGAGCCAGAGCCCACTTCTCAGTGCCACCAGATGTCAAATGCCAATGAAGCATTATACACAGCAAAACTGCTTCTGTTGGTTAATGTCCCCTTGGCCCACACTGACCTGAAGCCTTCCTTTTATCTTCAACATGTCAGAATTATTCTGGGAACAGTTAGATTCACCTTTTATTTAACATCAGCCTCATCAACATCATTAGTGTCTTGTTCATCACCATCATCATCTGCTTTAGAATACAAATGAGTGGTTTTACAGTCGCTTTTCTAAAATTCTCCCATCTGTCTCCCTTCCTCTTGCACTTCAAACATCTCTATCCTTCAAAGTACACAAAGAACCTTGGTACAGCCTGTTTAAACAGATCCTTCTACAATAGATAGGGGACCTCAGATGCAGATCTGGGATGGCTAGGAGCTTAATATGCCCTTGACTGAACCATTGAAGTTTTTGATCTCTAAAATAAGGGCGTGCCCACCAGCACAGCCCTGATTGTGCCATCAGCAATAATTACCGAAGCAAGGCACATGCAGTTACTGGCTCTCTGCTCACCTTTGCTGCCTAACACTTGCTCATCAATGTTCTGACTATCTGACCTGATCACAAAGCAGAGAAACAAATTACTCTGGGTAGGAACATTGACCAGGGAATGGCTGGAGTGTGGGTAAGAAGAAAGGTTCAAAGTAAATTTGCTATGACTCATGCTGTTAACAGGATGCAGAAATCTATGCTTCTCAACAGGCTCATTCGAACCTGCAATTGACTAAACGGCTTCTGTTTTGCCCAGTATGCTTTCTTCCTATTGTGTACACAGCCTATGTTGTGGATATTAATGGTAATTATTTCCTATAAGAAGTTCCTAGCCGGGCGTGGTGGCGCATGCCTGTAATCCCAGCACTCGGGAGGCTGAGGCAGGAGGATTGGTGCGAGTTCGAGACCAGCTTGCACTACAAAAGTGAGCTCAAGGCCAGCCTCAACTGCATAGTGAGACCCTGTCTCAAAAAAAAAAAAAAAAAAAAAAAAAAAAAAAAAGAAGTTCCTAAACTCGGAGTTCACCCTAGCTCACACAGTCACCTAACTAGTGAAGCGCAGGAGGGCATAAGGAAAGCATAAAATCTAGGTCTGATCTGAAGTCCTCAGACCTGTATTGGATCTTAGAAGTTCCAAAGCCAGCCATCCGGGGTTCGAGAACACACTGCCAGCCTCTCAGAATTTCTGTGAAGGAAACTATTCTGTGGAGGCCATAAAACCCATGAATGTGCCCCGTAATATCAAAGAAAATAAGGCAAAATGGGCAAAATCCCTGCACAAGGCTCAGAAGAATAACCTTATGTGTCTGACCCTAAACCTTCTTGTCAACAGTGGGAGGATTATGAAGAAAAACTTAAGAGGGATGATTGATGTCTTGTGAAACTTTACACCATCTAATGCAGCTAACAAGCTGGTGGTCACTAGGCCAAAATGAGCTGTGCAGAGCAAGTTTGTAACAGAGCCATCGATTTTTAAGCCTGTGGAGCTGAGAGAGCAGTCAGTTGTGGATGCTACATGTTGATGAAAGTGTATGGATTTTTCTTTTAAAAGTAAACTGATACATGGCATTGAAAAATGTCACCAAATTAAGAATGATGCAATATATCAAACAGTTACAGTAAAAGATGAGTTCATAATGTTCACGGACATGAGTGAAAGCTTAAAACTAAATCCTGATCCAATATAACATAGGAGAGAATTATTATTTCCCAAACAATCAGAAATATTAATTGTAGTATCATTTGATGAAAATAATTCATGTCTAATGGCTTCTTATGTCCAAATGTCTCTTGTGTCCTTCAATTTTGTGAATTTAAAAATCAATGACTTTTTGGAAGGTAAATAATGAATAAACCAAAAATAGAAGAAAAATCAGTGAATTAGCCAATATGTACATACATACATATTTAAAATTTTTGCATATGTTTAAATCTGGGATTTACACACCTTTATGTGCACAAAACTGGAAACCTATTGACTTTGACATAGCTTGAGTGTCCTACAGATTATGCCCATGTGAATGTGGCTAATGGATGCTTCTCATGTGTGTATACGTATTTTAGCTCTTATAATCCTCTCAGTAATGCGGGCAGTGTGGTTTTATTATTGCATTTTGCAATATGTTATGCTTGTATTTCAGCAAAAGAGAACTGAAACTCCACTGGACACACATAGCAACTTCTAAATTAAAACAGATTAAAAACTAGCATCACTTCTGGCTCTTTGGTTGCATGCTTATCTGAGATATGGCCATGTGTTAATGTCATGACAAGTTGAGTCAAAAATAGGCATTAAATATGGGCTTAGCAAACCCAGCTGCCCCAGCCTGCACAAGTAGGTAGGGATCTCTCTCTGCCTTCCCATGCTCCCCAGATATGCCACCCACTTAGAGTCCAGCAAAAGGTGTTTGCATCTACTTTTGCAAACCACAGACACAGCATCTCCTGTAGATTCCTGCTGCAAAATTTCCTAAAGAGCAGTGGGGTTCAGACCCTCCCAGTTAATCCAGGAGCTGAACATCTTGCTAGAAGAGTGCAGCAAGTTCACTTTCATGAGCAGCAGCAGGAAAAAGTGGCACAAAGCAGCCAGATTGAGCCAGTATATCTGGATAAGTTTCTACTTGGTTGATCTGGACCTGAATTTCAGTAAGTGCTGAACACATAACTGCACCAGAGCTCTACACCAAAGCATAAAGGAGAATGCTATGCAAAATGAAGAAGAGAAAGAGAAAGATACAATCTCAGGCATCAAGTCCACCCAAAACAAAGGCAGGAGACAGTAACTTAGAAGAAAGTGGGAATCACACAACAGAAATCTTGGAATTAATAGCGTGTGAAATTAAGAAACAAATGCAGACATGTATAGAGGAAATCAGCTCAGAAATAGCCACTGAAGTAAAAAAGAAATGCATGAATTAATAATGTCTAAAGTTTAAAAAACTGCAGAAAAATGTAGAGGAAATGAGATCAGAACCTAGGAATAAAAACTGAAATCTCTGAATTAATAGCATCTGAAGTAAAGGAACAATTGTAGAAAGGTAGAGAGGCAATCAGATTAGAAATAATCTCCAAAGTGAAAAAAGTAAAGATAAATACAATTAAAGAATTAATAAATGATTCTATAGACGACAATGAAAAAAATTAGAGGATGGGCCGGCAAGATGGTTCATTGGTCTAAAGCACATGCTGAGGAAAGATTAGCAACCACAGAGATCATGGTTTGATCCCCAGAACTACATGTTGCACCATTCTCAACTCCAGGGCAGGCTAAGCCAGACATAACACAGAAAAAATATTAGAGAAGAGCATAAAAATGATTGAATCTCTGAATGAGCAGTATAGGAAAGACATAGATCACATGAAGCAGTTTCAAAGAAATACACAAGACTATAATACCTCAATCGCAAGCTGGCAACACAGTATAAAGAAATGTGAAGATAGAGTCTCAAATCTTGAACACACAGTCACAGCTAGTGAAAAGATAAGAAAGGATCTCTTAAAAATAACTAGAATGCAGAAAAAATTCAACATCCTCAAGATAATGCAAAGATGAACAACATGAGACTAATAGGAATCAATGAGAAAGAAGGAGTCAATACAAATGATATAAAAAGAATATGGTTAGAAGCAATGGCAGAAAACTTTCCAAATATGAGAAAAGAATCTGGCATCCCAGCAACTAAAACATATAGCACTCCAAATAGCATGAACCAGGTTAAAAAACACATCCAAGCATATAATAGTCAAAATCCCTGAAATCCAGCAAGAATAATATACTAAAAGCTGATAGAGAAAACAAACAAATTACATTTAAAGAAAAACCTATCAGAATACTGGCACATTTCTCTTCACAAATGATGAAGTCAAGAAGAGCATGGAGCAGAGTTCTTCAAGTTCTCCTTGAAAACAAATTCCAGCCCAGACTGCTATACACTGCAAAACTGTCATTCAAGTTTGATGGAGAAGGAAAATATTTCCATGACAGAAAACAACTAAACTAATTCACACTGACAAAGCCAATCCTACATAGACTACTACAAAATATTTTTAAAAAGGAATGAAATGACTCAAACTCCATGGATGAGAACAGAAAGAACCCACCAAATAGCACAACCAATTAAATATAAGGGAAAACAATACTAGGTAAAAAACATGTCAAACATGAGTAAATACATTTCAGTTATAACTATCAATGTAAATGGACTTAATTCTCCTATAAAAATAAATAGACTGACACAGTGGATTAAGAAGCAAAATCAAAAAATATGCTGTATACAAGAAGCATATCTAACTCATAAAGAAGTTCATAGGCTGAAAGTCAAAGGACAGAAAAAAATATTATATACCCCAGCACCTCAGAAAAAGCAGGGGTAGCAATCCTGTTTGCAGACAGTCTGAACTTCAAACCAAGATTGATCAAGTGAAATAAAGAAAGTTATTACATACTGGTCAGGGGAAAAATCAAGACAGAGTTAACACTCATAAATATATATGCACCCAACATGGGAGCACCAAGCTACATCAGACAAATGTTAATGCATATGAAATATCTAATATCCATTACCACAGCATTAATGGGAGACCTTACCACCCCTTTGTCTGAAAAAGATATGCCAAGCAGATAAAAAAGTAGCAAAGAAGTAGCAGAACTGAACCAGAATGTGGAACAGCTAGACTTAGTGGCCATATACAGAGCGTTCCACCCAGCCATTTCTGAATACACATTTTCTTCAGCTGCACATAGACCACATACTAATCCATAGATCATGCTGAAGTATATGAGAGAACATAGAAATTATGCCATGCATATTATCTGACCATAGTGCAATGAAACTGGAAATAAATGACAAAAGAAACAATTAAAAAGCAATAAATACATAAAAATTAAACAACATCTTCCTCAACAAACAATGGGATACAGAGGAAATTAAACAAGAAGTTAAATAAAATCTACAGTTTAATGAAAATTGAAATACAACCTACCAGAATTTATTGCATGCAATGAGGGCAGTTCTTAGAATGATATTTAAAGTTCCAAATTCACACATTAAGAAAACAGATAGGGAACAAATAAATACCTTAATGCTGCAAGTAGATCATATCATCTGGGAAAGAAAGAGTAAAGCTAACCCAAAGCCCAAAGACAGGAGGAAATTATAAAGATTAGAGCATAAATTAATTCTATCAAGACAAAAAATAAAATAAAAGGAATTAATGAATCAAAACATCTAGCTCTTTGAAAGATTAAACAAAATTGATAAGCCCTAGATAGCCTCATCAAAAAGAGGAAAGAGAAAACTAAAATTCAAGCAATACATAATGAAAAGGGTGACATTACCACAGACCCAGTGGAGATCCAGAAGATCATCAATAGCTAATTTTATAATCCTTACTCTCACAGAATTGAAGAAACAGATGAAATGGACACATTCCTAGAAAGGCACACCTTACAAAAACTGAATCAAGAAGATATAACTACTCTCAATAACCCAAAAACAGCCAATGAAATACAAAATGCAATAAAAAAAAGTCTGCTGAAAAAGAAAACCCCAATCTGGCTGGACTCACCCTGAATTCTACAAGAAATTTACAGAGGATATAATTCCCATACTCCTCAAACTCTTCAATAAAATTGACAAGGAAACAATGCTCCCAAAGTTATTCCTGGAAGCAAGTGTTATATTGATACCAAAATCCAACAAAGCTGCAACTAAAAGAGAGAATAGGCCAATCTCTCTCATGAACATAGATGCAAAAAATCTTAATAAAATCCTAGCAAATAGAATACAACAAATCATTAAAAAGATTGTTTATCATCACGAGGTAGGATTCATACAAGGGATACAAGGATGGTTCAACATATGCAAATATATAAGTGCAGTGCACCATATCAATAAAGTCAAATCAAAACCCACATGATCATCTCAGTGGATGCAGAAAAGTCTTTTGGCGAAGTCCAATACTCATTCACGTTCAAGATTCTACAGAAAACTGGAATACATGGCCTCAACCTGAATCTGAAAAAAAGCCATTATGACAAGTCAATGGTTAACATAATTCTAAGTGGGGAAAACTGAAGTCTTTTACTCTCAGATCTGGTACAAGACAAGGTTGTCCTCTATCACCACTCCTCTTCATTATAGTTCTGGAATCATTAGCTAGAGCCATTACCAAAGGGAGAGAAATAAAAGGAATAAGAATAGGTAAAGAGAAACTTAAACTATAACTATTTGCCAATGACATGATAGACTACTTGGAAGACCCAAAAACCTCCACCATGAAGCTACAGGAATTAATATAGAAATTTAATAGCATAACAGATTACAAAGTCAACACTCAAAAGTCAATAGCATTCCTCTACACAGATAACAAACACACTGAGAGAGAAATTAGAAAAATGGTATCTTTTAGGACAGCACCAAAGAAAATAAAATACTTAGGAATTAACCTAACTAAAAAGTAAAAGATCTACTCAATGAAAACTACAATACTCTGATAAAAGAGATCATAGAGGATTTCAGAAAATGGAAAAATACTCACTGCTCCCGGATAGGAAGAACCAATATTGTGAAGATGACCATACTTCCAAAAATTGTTATACAGATTTAATGTAATTTCCATAAAAACACAATCAACATACCTCATGCATCTTGCGAAGTCATTCCTAAAATTTACTTGGAATCAGAAAAGACCTAGAATGACAAAGAAAATCCTGGGCAGCAAAGATAAGACAGGAGGCATTACAATTCCTGGCCTAAGTTTGTACTACAAAGCTACAGTGACACAATTAACATAGTACTGGTGAAAAAAAAGGATCAACAGTACAGTTTAGAAGATGCAGAAGCAAATATAAACACACTCAGCCACCTTATCTTTGACAAGCATCCAAACATGTTTATTGGAAGAAAGATAGCTTCCTAACATATGATGCTAGAAAAACTGGCTCTCTACATGCCAAGAACAAAAATTTTAACCCAGGTCCATCACTATGCACTAACCTAAAATCAAAATGGATTAAATATCTAAAACTAAAAGAGAAACAATAAATCTCCTGGAAAAGAATGTGGGAGGAAATCTTCAAGATATTGGGGTAGGTTAAACATGTGAAAATGTGCATTTAACACACGAAAGAATCAGTAACTGGGACCTCTTCAGGCTGAGAAGTGTTTGCATACCAAAAGAAATTACTAGCAGAGTGAAATGACAACCCACAAATTTTGAAAAAATGTTAACTAATAGGCATTCAGACACAGATCTTCTATCTAGAATTTATAAAGAACTAAAAAACATTAGGGCCCCAAAATTCAAAGATCCAATCCAGAAATGGACATCTGCAATAAACACACACTTCGTAGAGAAAGAAATATGACAAGCCTATAAATACATGAAGAAATGCTCCACATCACGAGCCATCCACGAAATGCAAATTAAAACAACACTTAGATACCATCTTACCTCAGAAAGAATGGCTATCATAAAGAAATCTATGGAGAAGCTGTGGGGGAAAAGGAACACTTCTCTACTGCTGGTGGGAATGCAGACTGGTGCAACCATTGCGGAAATCAGTGTGGAGACACCTTTAAAAATTAGGATTGGAAATCCCATTCAATCCAGCTATGCCCCTACTGGGAATTGTCCCAGAAAAAAAATGAAACTGTCATGTTTATAGCAGCACAATTTGTGATAGACAAATTTATAAAAATTTGTGATAACCAAAATGCTGATCATCTGAAGAATATTTGAAAAAGATGTGGTATTCTTTAATACTACTCAGGTATGAAGACTGACAAACTAGAAGACTTAATAAATAAGTGGATGTATCTTGAAGATATACTCATAAGTGAAATAAACCAGACCCACATTTATAAATATTGTATAGTATCCCTAACGTAACAACTCAAAAAAAGAAAAGAAACACAAGTCGAAAGGCATAGCACAGCTGAATGGAAATCAAGAACCTAAGGGTTGAACAATGAAAAACCTGTAAGCAGAAAAAATAGGAAACATGGCAGGAACAAAACCATGCACTTATATACACAGGAAGTAGACAATTGTCCTAAGATCCTTGAACAGGCTTTTCACACTGAGAAGAGCATTGTGTAACACTAAAATTATGCTTGGAAATCCTGTTATTCTGGTTTTATATGTGTACTGCTTCTATTGTTATTTCAGTTATTACTATACTCTCTCTCAAATAAATGGTTGTTTTACAGGGAAACAAAAAAGGGTATTAAAAGAAAGTAGAAAACAAGGAAAAATGCCATAGGATTGACCAGCTACAATTTGGTATGTGCTCAGATTTCTAAATCTGTATAAAAATGTGTAACTGTTTTTAGCACATTCTATAAGGATTTATTAGAATATCAAATGTTGATGGAAAATACTGATTCTGAGTAATACTAAGACATTTGATATTCAGAAAGACAGTGATGTTAATCTCAAGTACCTATGTTATAGAGTAATAGTATCACTGAGCTTCTCTTCTGGAGGGTTAATGTAATGGTTGATATACTGTGTCAACTTGACTGAATGACTCAGCAGCCTGGTTTGCTGTTGGTGAAAGCCCCACCCTGGGGTACAATTGGTTCCTCCCTGGAGCGTGACCAGGACCTGCCTAGGATATGACTGGCTCCTCCTTAGAGCAGGATCAAGGGCCCATCCTGGAGTATGATTGGTTCTGCCCTAGGGCACAATGGGCCCACGTCAGAATGACTGGGCACAAAGAGACTTTTTAAAGGGCTGAGGAAGCAGTCAAGACTTCACTTCGTCAGAGAAGCTTCAGTTTTTGCATTCGGCCTGAACTTCATCATCTGGCTTGCAGCGCAGACTCTTGAGCCTCCAGCTTGGATCTTTCACCATCCGTCGCAGACTTTTTAGCATCCATTACAGACACTTCAGTCTTCCATCACAGATCCATCAGCCAAAGGATAGAGACTTACACACAGTGCTGCAGTGAAGTCCAGACTTCAGATTGAATTCTTCAGTCTGGAGCATGCAGACACCCTCTGCACACTTTCTTATCTGACTCTGTGGCTGACTATAGTAAGCCAATCTTATAATTCCTTATAGATTGTATATTTTGTGTTAATATCCATTCCTTATATCTATTCTGTTCCTCTAAGTAAAACCCTGATCAATACAGTTAATAATGTAAGTTTATAGACCAAAACATAGAGAAAAAGAAGGGTTACAATGATAGTCTATATTTTGGTCCTAACCCTTCAAGGTCAGTGAGAACTCTAAACATAAGAGAACCTGTGCTGTAACACCCTATAACTCAGCGGTGTCCTATTTTGTATTCAAGGAGATTATGGGGCCACAGGGGAATGGGATCAACAAGGTATAGTATGCCTAAGGAGAGTTACCTAGAGAGGTAACATTCTCTCAGGCTTTCACAGAGAGCAAAGTGGTCAAGCAATGGCTGAGACTCATCCAGATGGTTGACACTGACAAAAAATCTACAAGCCATTGTACATGGTTTCAAGGTAAATCCTAAAGGGATTTGATTGACCTTGGGAGATACAAAAGTTACGTGTTTTGTTATACAGGCCTTTCTTTAACTTGCCTTTAACCACCCAGCAGAAAAGTTTAACCACAAGGCATAAAATGTAAAGTGAGATTAGTATGTTGAGTTTTAAAATGTTTAAATCAAAAGCTTCCAACATTTCTAGTTCTGTCAACAATTCACTATGATTATGGAATATTGGACTATGTATACAACTCCCTTCTCTTACTTCAATGAGAAGAAATTTTATATCATAATGATTAGAAAAATTATCATGTCTGCATCCTGTGCTCTTAAATAACTACTATGAGGACAACAATATGCATTGTATCAATTATTGGGAATGTATTACTCAAATGTTTTGAAACTGTCACATCGTTATTTATTAAAAGTAATAAAAACTATGTACTTAGCAATGGAACTTTCCAGAACATGCTGAAAAGTAGAGGAGCAGTAGCTGTTTGACCTGTGCATGGCTACACTCTTCTTCTTGCCTGCCCCATTATGGCCCAGCCTGCTCACTGCCTGCAGAAATTGGTGAAAGGAAGGACTTATTATGATGTTTTCTGGGTCAAACGCAATGCTAACCAAGAAAACTTAAAAAAGACTTATGGGAAACTGGCTTTGAAGTATCATCCTGATAAGAATCCAAATGAAAGTGAAAAGTTTAAACAGACTGTTTTCAAGCTTATGAAGTTCTCTCTGAGGCCAAGAAAAGGGAATTATATGACAACGGAGGAGAACAAGCAATTAAGGAGCATGGAGCTGGTGGCAGTTTGGGCTCCCCCTTGGATATTTTTGATATGTTTATTTGGAGGGGGAGGAGGAAGGATGCAGAGAGAAAGGAGAGGTAAAAATGTGGTGCATCAGCTCTCAGTTACCTTAGATTTATATAACGGTGCCACAAGAAATTGGCTTTGCAAAAGAATGTGATTTGTGACAAATGTGAAGGCTGAGGTGGTAAGAAAGGAGCTGTGGAGTGCTGTCCCAACTGCCAAGGTACTGAAATGCAAATAAGAATTCATCAGATAGGATCTGAAATGGTTCAACAAATTCAGCCTATGGGCATGTAGTTCCAGAGCAATGGAGAATGTATCATCTCTAAAGACAAATGTAAGAGCTGAAATGGAAGAAAGAGAAAAGAAGATTCTAGAAGTTCATATTGACAAAAGTGTGAAAGATAGCTAGAAGATAACATTCCATGGTGAAGAAGACCAAGAACCAGGGCTAGAGCCAAGAGATATTATCATTTTGTTGGGTCAGAAGGACCATTCTGTTTTTGCATAATGAGAAGATCTTTTCATCTGTATGGATACAAATAATTGAAACACTACATGACTTCCAAAAGCCAATATCCACTCTTGACAACTGAACAATAGCTATCACCAACCTTTCATCCAGGTCAAATTATCAAGCATGGAGATACTGAGCATGTACTAAATGAAGACATGCCAATTTATCATAGACCATATGAAAAAGGCCATCTAATCAAATTTAAGGTAAACTTTTCTGAAAGCAGCTTTCTCTCTCCTGATAACCACTCATTGCTAGAAAAGCTCTTATCTGAGAGGAAGGCAGTAAAAGAGACTGACGGAATGGGTCAGGTAGAGTTGGTGGACTTTGATCCAAATCGGGAAAAATGATGCCATTATAATGGAGCAGCGGTGTCCAATGTTAGACCTCTTAACGGGGCCAGTGAGTGCCGTCGTGACTGTGCAAAGGACTAGAATCATCATATTCTCACTACTCACTATTGTTTTCATTTCAATGTTCAATTATGGCAGTGTTTTAAAACTTAAATGAAGAATAAACACAAATATAAAAGCTCTAGCTTTGCCCCATATGTATGATGGCTTCAGTGTGCAAAATGAAGTTTCACACCTGTAAAAAGTACCTACCCGTGGTGTCTGTTAGGTCATGCTTTGCAATTGACTTCAGTTGTATACATGGACAAACTGAAACTGAAACACTAGACATATGTGTTGACTTCAGCGTATGACCCTTCATTGTTAAGCTATGGATTGACGCTGTATTTAACTGGCAATCAGAAAAAGAAAACAGTCTACGAAGTGTTGGTCGGTCTATGGTTATTTGTATTAAGTGGGGCTCATTGTGATGTCTCTGCATTACACTGCCTCAACTATTACTGGAAGGTGGCATAAAATATAATTTATTCTGTGATTTCAGTCATAGAAATACTTTTCTAAGGAAGGGGTTTACCACAATGCTGCTTTTTAAGAGCCTGCATTTCTAGGATTGCAGTCCTTTCTGCCGTGCCATTTTTTCTTTTCTTTTCGTTTCTTTTCTGTTTTTGTATTTTAGGGAAGGTTCTCCAGACTGTTCAGGGTCTCACTACTAGATCAGATTCCTAGCGATTTGCCTTTTTACAGCCTCCCAAGAGCTGGGATTACAGGTGCATGCCAGCATGCCCAGTCTCAATTGCCCAGGGCAGGGCCAGCACAGCAGGCCAGGGGATTGAACTGCCAGCCCCTGCACCTGATTGCAGGTGCTTTAATCCTCTGAGCTATTTGGCCAGCCCCATCTTTTTCAGTATATGTATAAAACTGTTGAAGAATCCTAGTTACATTGTTTTTTCCTCCTTTTGGACCATGATAAGCGCTTGAGTTATTACTTCAGAGCTGGGTACTTATGAAATTAAAGTGAAGAGACTACATGGTAAAGTAATTTGCATGTGTAATATAAGAAAGTGTTTCATAGGTATGTTACACACTTACTTTGGCTTAATGCTCCAAAGTAACTGTAATTTAATGGCAATAGTATAGCAAATTATGATGAAAAGCTTTACTTGTATGTTTAAAAAGTCCTATGTTCACATGCTTATTCTGGAATATAAGCAATTCTCTCTCTCTCTCTCTCTCTCTCTCTCTCTCTCTCTCTCTCTCTCTCTCTCTCTCTCTCTCTCTCTCTCTGG
Source organism: Myocastor coypus (assembly GCA_004027025.1). Classification (NCBI taxonomy): domain Eukaryota; kingdom Metazoa; phylum Chordata; class Mammalia; order Rodentia; family Myocastoridae; genus Myocastor; species Myocastor coypus. The sequence continues at coordinate 72,102 of PVJA010004037.1, read as the reverse complement.
TCTTCTTGTGACAGGGCCTCACTATACAGTTCACGCTGGCCTTGAGCTCACTTCTGAAGCCTGAGCTCGTGTCAAACTCACCAATCCTCCTGCCTCATCTTCCCAAGTGCTTGGATTACAGGCATGCACCACCACACCTGTCCCTGAATTTAACCAATTCTTAAAATGTATGAATGTCTTCTCAATATACTGATTACAAAGCAAAAAAAAAAAAAAAAAAATGTACTTAGCAAATTAAAATGTTGTTATGATTCAAACTCATGAGCCTTCTGACTTGTTTTGAGATCATTTTCTTCAAAAAGAGCTAAAGCTGTCAGATGATGTAGTATTTTAAGAAAAATAGTTCAATATCTGAATATACAAAATAAATTTCCCTCATCAGTTCTTACAGAACAAAATTGTGTTTCAAAACTTAAGGGACTTTTCAAGCAGAAAGATTAGCACAGACTTGGCAGGTAAAAAAACAGTTTAGAAGAGTTTGTGCAAATTGAGACTCCTCCATTGATTAAGAGCAAGGTACATACTCATGCCTGAGGCCAGGCAAGGTCAATCAGTGCCCTGACACACCTCTTCTCCTTCCTAAAGTGACGCTAGGGAGGCTTTCACCGCCAACCTTGCAGGGACAAAAGGAAGTATTTGGTCACAGTTTAATCACCCAACACGAGGGTGTAGTCAGGAGATAATTTCAATAAACAGGGCTGCCTTTTTCTCTAGCATCTCTCCGCTTCTTTCTCCTGATGCGCTGTTTCATCCTTGAAAGGCTACCCCATCCTTTGGTCTTCTTTCTCTTACTGCATTCTTTGTTCTTTCTGTTGCCCAGGCTGGATTGTCTCACGTGACCTGTTGCCGCGTATGCTGATTGTTCCTTCTGCCTCTTGAAATCTCTGCTGAGCCCATTTAGTGGGTTCATTCCCATTTTAATTACCGTACTTCTCAACTTCATTATTTCTATTTGGCTTCCTTTTACAGTTCCTCTCATGCTACCAATATTCTTCATTTGTTGAGATGTTGTCCCTTATTTTTGTTTACTTTTTTAAGCATTTTAATTGAGTTCTTTGGACATATTTAAACTAGCTGATTTAAAGTTTTCATCTAGTAAGTCACAGATCTGGATTCTTCTGAAAAAGGTTCTACTGATTACATATTTTCCTATGTATGGATCATATACTGTTGTTTCTATTTTTTCCTTGTAGAGATTGAAACCCGGACATTTCTAATAATGTAATATATAGCAAATTTAAAAGTCAGGCTTTTCTTTCAGTTTGTCATACACAATGACATCTGTAGCTATTGTTTATTTGTTTTAATTGTATTATTTTCAATAAGAAAGAAATAGCAAATAGCCAGTTTCAAAGCATGTCACTAGGACAACCACAATAATCAACACAGTGCACATTGTTATCTTCATAGTAGTTGTTCAGAGTACAAGATGCAGAAATAAATATTCTAAACACCATTTGTACAAATATTTCTTCTTACTGAACTAAGAGAAAGTAGTTGTATGTATGGTCCAATATTCCATAATAGTAGTGGGTTAGCAGCAGCACTGGCAATATTGGAAGCTGTGCTATGGTTTGTGTCTAGATGTCCCTCAAAAGCCTGATGTGAGCCGGGCGTGGTGGCGCACACCTGTAATCCCAGCACTGGGAGGCTGAGGCAGGAGGATCAGTGTGAGTTCGAGACCAACCTGGGCTACAAAAGTGAGCTCAAGGCCAGCCTGAACTGCACAGTGAGACCCTGTCTCAAAAAGACAAAAAAAAAAAAAAAAGCCTGATGTACTCATAGGCTTTGTTTTATTTTGTTGTATTGTTTTTGGAAATGGCTGAATTTAGAGTGTGTTGTTGATTTGTAGTTCAAAGCTGTGATGAAGGGTACTGCAATTAATGATGTGGGACTGCTGGAAAGGTCCATTTATTGGATTGGCACCACCCTGATCCTGGATACAATATAAGACAGGGGAGGCTTGGCTCTCTCTCTTACTACTTTTTGCTGTCTTCTGCCACCACAAACCGTTGCCCTCTGCCATGTGTTAATCTGCCTAGGAGCCAGCCAGTTCTGGACCAACACCTCTACAAACCCTGAGCCTAATAAACCTTTAACTTTAGATGTCTTGAGTTTTTTCTCAGAAAAAAAAAAAAAAAAAAAAGATTAAGACATTTAGTAATTTTGCTAATTCTAGAAGATCTTTGACATGTGTGGTCACAGAAGTCCTTATTCAATTAGCTTAATATTTACCTAATGCTTTGACAGAGATTTCTTTGGACACCTGGGGCTGATAAATTTCTCCTTTTTTGGAAAAGATTGTGTAGATGTTTAGATTCACATTCAACTTTTAGCCAGTGGTTTTCAACTTTGCCATAGCCTTTACTTCCTGGCTGTTAAGAGCCACAAGATGAGCTAGAAATGAGACTTTAAGGACGTCTATGATTTTTCTTAGCATATGCATAGTCCTGGGCTGCACATAGCCTTACAAATAGATACATATGACTCTCTAGATTCCCAGATATGTCAAGCCTTTTCATACTCTCTGTGCCACTTGCATCAGTCCATTTTCTATTGTTATGGGAAAAAAATCTGAGGCTGGGTAACTTATCAAGAAAATGAGGTTTATTTTATTCACAGTTTTGAAGCTAGCATGAGGTCAGCTCTGGCAAGGACTCTCTGGCTACATCACAACCAGTGGATGAGATGCCAGTGACCAGAGTGGGACCACTGAGAAGTGGCAGGCCACAAGGTGACAAAAGAAGCCAGGCAGCAAGGAGAGAGCAGTCAAGATTTTATAACTTATTCTCAGAGAACAAACTGGGATTCCACATGATCTACAGAGTCCTTTTCAAGAGAAATGCCCCTGGTCTGGTCACCTTGCTGGATCCCACACACCTCCCTGTGGTCCCTCTCCACTTAATACTGCCACTTGGAGACCAAAATTCCAATTTGAGAACTGCTGGGCACAAACCACATCCAAAGCATGGCAACACCTCATTCCTTTCTTTTTAAAGCTTTGATAGTTTATATTTCTCCATTGATGTCCACAATCTCAGATAGCCATGACACTGATGCATTTGACGAATATCCTCTGGGCAGAAGAAATTGCAGGTGGGCTTTGGGAGTAAATAAAAGCAAGCAATAAATGAAGTCTTCCAACAAACCATCAGGCTTTGGAGAAGAACCAGGCTTTGAAACAACACCAGACCTGTTCTGCTTTTTCAGTGGCCAAGGCTATGGACTCTGCTAGGATTTTCTATGAGAATCTTGTATATACTGGTTTGTGTATAATTATACAAGAATATGCATTAGACAAGGCTGTAGAATCAGAGGCAGGAAAGTCCACAGTGGTCATCAGCATGCTGGAGAATCAGAGCATCCAGCAGTTGCTCAGGCAAGAAAGCTGTAAGTTATAAAACAAGAGGGATACAGAATGCACACCAACTTGAGAGTGAAGATCTGGAAGCTTCTGGAGAATTGCTGGTGTGTGTCCATATTGAAAGGTTGAAGGAGTCTGATGGCCACAACCTGTGGCAGTATTAAAAGACTCACTTCCATGAGAAGAATGGAACTTTCTAAGAGCATGACAAATACTTCCTCCTCTACTTACTTTCCATCTACACTACAAGCCTATTGAATGGTGCCACCCACCCCAGGGCAAAGAGAGACCAGAGTCAGACCTTTATAACTTATTCTTAGAAAAGTAACTGGGATCCCACGGGAACTGCTGAGTCCCTTTCAAGAGAGATGCCAGTAGCCCAGACCCTTAGTTACTGGTCCGCACACCTCTGGACACTCCCAGTTACACTCAGGAGTATATTTTCCTAATTTTCCAGGTACCTCTCAGTCTAGTTGTATTGACAGTCAACAATTAATCATCACATGGGCTATCATTCTTCAAGTCTCCCGCTGAGTAAGGCAGTAAACATGGGGCTAGAGTAATTTGAAAGTCCGTAATGTTTTACTTTCTCCCCCAAGATCCAGTTTTTTTTCTTGATGAATTTCTCCTTAGAATTCTGAAGCTCTTTATTTAAGATTTAAAGTTTGGAGAAACTTGACACTGATCATTTGTCAGTTATTTTATTGCTTTAATGGGAGGGGTAAATTTTAAGTGACATTTTCGGTGTTGTACTCCATGAGTGCTGAGTTTTAATAATTTAAAAAATCTGATTCAGGGTTGGACTAAATGCCTGCTTAGGCAAGCATCTCAGGCACCACAGCCCATGCTAGCTCTGCCCCCAGCCACCAAGACCAGGCATGGTGGTGAACACTTGATGTACTAGCACTAGGGAGGCTGAAAAACAGGAAGATCACTATAAGTCTGAGCTTTGTAGTAGACCCTGTGCCAAATACATAAAAAATAAAATAAAATAAAAAACCATGTCATTTACCAAAATATGCTATATTAGTGTATTTAAAAATGTTTTTAATTAAGGTCTAATCACTTCTTATATCATTTTTTAAATCTTTTTTTCTTGTTTGTTTTCTTATGGTACCTGAAATTGAGCTTGGACCTTCCACACTGATCTATATACCCAGCCTAAATAGATGATGATGATGATGATGATGATGATGATGATGATGATGATGATAATGATGATGATGATGATGGTAATGATGATGATGATGATAATGATGATGATGATGAAATAAAGAATAGGCAGGCAGGCAGGCAGTAAGACAGACAGATAGACAGAGACAGACAGACAGACAAATAGATCTCACTTATTTACCAGGTGAGACTTATGATCCTCCCGCCTGACTTTTCCCACTTATTATATTTCCAACTTCTTCTAACTGCTATCTTTACCTGTTATTGATAAATAAGAATTCAAAATCTTTCATTAACTCTCAAGACACTTTGGATTTCAGATCAGCCTTTCAATTAATTAAAAGCCCAGATGCCTTGGCCTGTTGCCCCACCTTCTAAGTTAAGACATCTCAATTTCCATTTTCACGGGCTTTACAAGTGAGACTCACACATAACGAGCTCACAAAACTATCTTTTTATTTTAACTTTCATTTTTACTAATACATGTTTGCAACACACGATTGCCTTCATTTTAAGGAGCTGGCATGCAATCAAGGGATGAGCTTTGGTGTATGCTTGTGTGTTGAATAATTCAAATATACATAATATAGATGTGTTATATTCTTAGTTACTGTTCTTTCTTTGTGACTTTGCCAAAAATGGATAGTAATTGTCTTTTACTTTGCAGTTGAAAGAAGGCGCATCCACTTTCAGAAAGTCAGATATGATGGCAGTGACCCTGACTAACTGGATCTCAACCAGCAATGTCTGGTGACTTTCAGTGACTAACAGAATCAAAAGGATAACAATTCTAAGTCTTTTCATAACTTAAAGAAAGAACTTCCTATTAATGTATTTCAGACAGCTTTACTATTGAGTGGGTTTTCTCTCCCTTAACTCTTATAAGACTTCTGCCTAACTGCTCTAATGCCACCTGATACTTTTGTGAATTTGCCTTAACAATTAGTCTTCTTCCTTGAAAGTATGCAGTGATATTCCTTAGGGACAAGAACCACACATTATATTCACTTTTTATCCCTAATAATGCTTAGATGGAAAGTAACAAACAGAGTTTCTCAAAAATATATATATTTATAGATGGACTCAGAAAGAATTCAATTCCAGAGGAATCTAACTTTGGATGACAAACTATTATTGATCTAGGTAATTAATCTTTACAAAATGATATTTAAGAAACACTTTGGAGTAAAAAAAGATAAACTGAATAAAATATACTTCATTAATAACAGTATATGCTTTAGTTTGTAGCATATATAGGTGTAGTCATAATGATTAATACATTATGTCAACTTGAGAAATTTAGAAGTTTAATTCAGCAGGGGCTAGGATTCTCACTTTGTAAATACCCTCATCCTATGAAAGAGGATGATATGAAGTTGCTGTGTTTTCTACACCTGCAATACAGGAGCTAGTCTGTTTATAATATTTTAAAAAAGAGATTTTCTTTCCTTGTTTTTTGCTCTTTCTTCTTTTTGTGTTCTGCCTCAAACTGTTGCCCCAATGCTATGCCACCTGACTTTGGAGCCAGCTGATTATGGACTGAAACCTTCACAAACTGTGAATTAGATAAACCTTTCAAAAATAAATAAATAAATCTTTCATTAACTTTCTTGTCTTGGCAATGATAGAAAAATAACCAAGACAGAATTTGGTGCCAGAGACATGGGTGGTTGCTGTGACTATACCTAACCATATGGTATAAGAGCCTTTAGGAATGGTTTGTGGGAAGTTTGGAAAAGTTCATAGAAGTCACCTGAAAGAACAGCATTAGAATGCCTTAGGCTATTCTGTTTGGGAGGTGCTGGTCAAAGCTCAGAAGACCAGAAAGCCAGTAAAGACCAGGCTTAGGGGATTTTTGCAGGAAGAACACTATTAGCTGCTAGACTCCATATGATGAGTGTTATGGCATGGCAGAAAGTTTGTTTCTATTTTGCTCATGTCCAGAAGCTTTATTTATGATTAATGACAGTAGACCAATTAACCTTCTTGAAAGTATGCAGTGATATTCCTTGGGGACAGGAATTAACCAGGCAGATGAATTTTCAAGGCAGTCAAATGTTGAGGTTGCGGCATGGCTGTTGTTGGGGCCTTTTAGCCAGATCTATGTTGCGTATCAAGAGCAAAGATCCCAGAAGTATGATGAAAAATGTTTGGAGTTTGGCCAAACAGGAAGTTCCAGTAAAGCTGTGGACTACAAAGATAGAGGTGAGTAGATCTCATTTGCTAAGACAGAACAGGAAAACAGAAAATATAGCTTGAAGGCATCAAAGAAGCAGAAAGTCTCCAACTTTTGCAACCTCAAAGCTGCAAAAGTGAAAAACTGTTTTGAGGAGAAAACTACAGAGCACCATGTTCCAGAATGGGGGTGTTTTAGTTACTTTTTACTCGTTGCTGGGACAAATACCCAACACTCAAAATGAAGGAAGGAAAGGTTTATTTAGCTCACAGTTCGTAGAGGTTTCAGTCCATATTCGGCTGGCCCAAGGCTGAGTGGAGCAGGGCAGAGAGCATCCAGTTCATGGCGGTGGAACAGCAACAAAATGGCAGCAGAGGCAGCCAGTCAATCAGGGCAGCAGAGCAGCAGCAACAGCTAGAGCTCTAGTCTGTCTCTCTGTCTCTCTTTATATTACATTCAGGCTCTCCACCTTAGCTCCCGCCCTAGGCTACACCCATAATCCCAGAAGTACTTCCACCCATAATCCCATCAGTACGAAAACCTATAATCCCAGGGATCATGGACCAAGTCTCAAACTCTGGAAGTCCCCGCCCAGTGACTCCATGAGGCTTTGGGGGGACAACTAGACATAAACCATAACAGGGGGGATACCAGAAAATTTGTTCCTCAGGACTGGATTTAGAATGTATAGAAATTCAAGCACTCAACCTCTACATCCAAGCGAGAGGAGAACCTAGATAGTATACCAACTGGTAGCTGACTCTGGCAACCTCCACATGGTGCTGGCTTTCGGTGCATGCAGCATGCAAGAGTTATAGGGTTAAGAAGGCTTCTGCCCCAATTTAAGAAAGCCTAGAGGCCAAGCAGTGTTTTCCTGACATCACAGTGTGTGTAGCTGTGAGTGTGAAGCCAAAGGTACACTGGAGACTCCAGAAGTGTGGAAAATCCCAGGAAAGTGGTTCATCTAAGGAAACCTGCAAGGGGGAGCCAAGACAGCCCAAGGGTGAAGCCATGGGAGCTATACCTATCAGAAGTGCTATCAGGGTGGAGTTGCACAAAATTTTGGAGCTCATAATTTGCCACAAAATGCCTCAAATGATGCACATGAAATTGCAGGATTTCATATCTGCCCTGCTACATTTTGGACTTGTTTTGGTCCCAATCCTTTGTATTTCCCTGTTTGTAACTTTTGGAATGAAAATGTTTATTTTATGCCATGTACCAGTCAAAAATGTTTACTTTTCATTTGTAGAGAAACTTGCAACTAAGAGTTTGCCTTACATCTTGGAGGAGACTTAAGACTTGGACTTTTCAAGGACACTGAAACTGTTAGGACTTTTGGCAACTTCTATAGGTGGACTAAATGCCTTTTTTATAAAGGAATGTGCATTAGTCTTTGAGGGGTGGGCAGCAGAATATTATAGTTCTAATACAATATAATGTTGACTGATTTAATATTAGCTTTTAGGGGTTATTAAACCTGGGCTATAGTATTCAAATTGTGAAATGATAAGAATAAGCATACTTTTGTATCTAGAAATGTCTCGTTACCAAATTGACAAGAGATGGATTGTAATGGCTCATACATTGTGTCAATCCCAGAAGTCTAGAAGTTTAACTCAGCAGCATTTTGTAAACATCTTCATCCTATGAAAGCGAAGGGCACAGAGATGCTGTGAGTGTTACACTTCTGGTGTGGGGGTGGTGAATAGCCTGCTTACAACATAAGAAAGCAAGTGATTTGTTTTCTTCCTTTTTTAGTTCTTCCTGTTTTTGCTATCTTCTGCTTCCTTGAACTGTTGCCCCAGTGCCAAGCCACCCTGCCCTGAAGCCATCGGACTATGGACTGAAACCACAAACTGTAAACTAAATAAATCTTCTCTCTCTTAATTTGGGGTGTTGGATATTTTGTCTCAGTAATGAGAAAAAAAGTGACCAAGAAAACAAGTAATGTATCTTAAGAATTATGCAAATATCTAACATATGTACATTCTATACCTACATTGTTATCACCATATATAGAAACAAATTTCGGGAATTTTATTTTTTCTCTCCCCATTCCTTATTTCTTAAGAGACACTCCACAGGAATTTTATCTAGATAAGCCTATGGGAAACAACCTAGTAATTCCATTAGACAATTCCATTTGTATTTATTAATATTGATATTTTTATTCTAATGTCTGCAAGTATTTTCTCTTTGAGAGTGCTAAGGGTAAGGAGAGATAGGCAGAGATGCCTTCTTTCCAGGAGCTCTCAGATAGCTCCTAGATACAGAACAGATGGGCAGGGAATTACAGCTGCAAGGGGAGGATCAACCCTGAGGACTTAGGTGGGGCCATTGAAAGAACCCTGTGATACTCCAGAAGACACAGCTGATAGAATGTTGTGTGAGACACAGAGAGGTGTATCTATGCCACTCATGCATCTAATGCCCTTGGAAGAGAGAGCCACCCACCTGTTAGGACATAGACTCATGCTTCTGTCATGAAATTTCAACTCTTTAGATATCTGTGTTTAAGGATTTACAAGATACTGTTAGTGCTGAATTTTATCTTCAATATTAAATAACAACTTACTATGTCTTAAAGAAAAGGATATTAGAAAATATATTTTTAAATGTCTTATTAAAGGCATTATTTTTCTCTCAACTGTCACGCCTATTAAATTTTTAAATAAATATTTTTTTCTTAAAAGAAGCTTCAACTGGGCTTGAGATATAGCTCAGAGGCACAGCACCTGCCTGGCAAGCCCTGAATTCAATGCCCAGTACCAAAACCAAACAAAAGAAGCATAAATTAATAATGTTGTGTGCATGGTTTTGAACTTACTTTTACAATTATCTTGATGGTAGATGAAAGATCCTGTGGGCTAAGATCTTTTCTCATTACATGTACAAAAAGTTATACCAAATCCATCCATTATGTCAAAGAAAAGCATGGAGTTTCCTTTCACTAAATAAAGTAATACACATGACCGAAAGTGAAAGAGAAAATCTTGATACTATGAAACTCTGCAGCCTCCCAGCATTGGACACAAGGGATCATAGAGGACCAGGGACACCATACTGGAAGGACCAGAGACCCAGCTCTGACAGCACACGGCTGAGTCCCCTATGAGAGAATTGCAAGCAAATCCCATAATTTGAGACTTGAACACAACTGTGATGTTTAGCCACTTGTCAAGTTGTTTGAAATTACATTTTTAATAGAGTATATAATTTATTATTTTAATGCCTGCATATTGTGCTGTGATTGATAAAATACATATCTTTTAATTGTAACGCTCATCATAGCAGTTTCCATTTTCTATGTTATTAGTTGTTCTTGTATTCTGTGGTCTTCTGAACTCACATATTAGTTTGACAAGGTTTTTGTAAATTTGAGGAATTTTCAAGTAGGCATCTTGAAATTTCAACTGTCATGAAATTTCAACTCTTTAGATATCTGTGTTTCAGGATTTACAAGATACTGTTAGTGCTGAATTTTATCTTCAATATTAAATAACAACTTACTATGTCTTAAAGAAAAGGATATTAGAAAATACATTTTTTTATGTTATGGCCGGCTCAGCCTGCTCTGGAGGAGGGGCTGGCACCGCGGTCCTTGTGGTTACCTAAGCTTGCCTAAGGAGATGCTTTAGACCACTGAGCCATCTCACCAGCCCAGAAAATACATTTTTAAATGTCTTGTTAAAGGCATTATTAAAGCAGCAAGTGGACAGTTTAATCTTTCCCTTTTGATCTATGTGGCATCTATTTTCTTATCTAATTTCAGTGGCAAGAATCTCCACACTATGTTGATAAGAAATGTCTTATTTGTTATAGCTTTGCCTTTTTCCTTAGCTAAGGGGGAAAGCACCAGATCCAGAAGTTAACTATAAGGTACTTACATGCCATTGAACTAATTTAAGCATTTCCCTTCTGCTCTTAGTTTGCTGAGAGTGTGTAATAATGAATGGCTGTTGGATTTTGTCCAGTGCTTCTTCTGATATGATCATAGGTTAGTCATATTGATATTGTGAATTACATTGATTAGTGTAGAAATGTTGACTTAGTCTTGCATTTCTGTAATGACCCTGTATGCTTATGGTATATAATTTTGGGAATAATTTATGTTCAAGGGAAAAGACACAGTGTTATGATACACACACACACACACACACACACACACACACATATATATATATATATATATATATATATATATATATAGTGAAATGATAGCTATAGTTAAGCAAATTAAGTTTTATCATCTCATAGCATTACTTTTTCATTTAGATGGCAAACACATCTAAAACTTATACTTGGTAAGTTCCATATAAATATCACTGGATATGATATACCATTGTTTTATTCAGAATTTTTATGTCTATGATCATGGAAGTTACTGGTGTGCAGTTACATTTATTCCACTGTATTTTTCTATCAATATTTTAGAAGCAAAAGAATATGAAAGATATGTGTAAAATCCTTTTACTCCAAACTTTGAAAATCATGAGGCTAAATGATCAGCAAATGCTTCACTTTTGTGAAACCATAATGCAGTATGCAAATTCCTCAGAAAGTCAGATCATGCAATCACACTACTGGGTATATACAAAGCAAATGAAATCGATATATTGAAGAGATGTCTCTGCTTCCATGTTCTTTGTACCTCTGTTCATGAGAGCCCAAGTATAGAGTTTCCCTAAGTGTCCATCAACAGATGTAGTGATAAAGAAAACATGGTACATATACACAATTATTGTTATTTAAAAAAAAAAAAAAGAAAGAAAAAATTCCTGTCCTTTGGGCCAAGATAGATAAAATTAAGAAACATTAAATGAAATAAAGGAAACACAAAACACAAGCACTTCATAATCTCAGTCCTTAGAAGTCTAAAAAAGTTCATTTTAAAGTTAAGAATCAATAGTTGTTTCCAGAGGCTGGGGAGAGGGAAGGGGGAAGGAGGAGTCAGACAGCATGGTCAACAATTACAAAGTAATAGTTGGATAAAACCAAGAAGTCTTATTGCTCGACTCCACAAGTAGTAGGGTGGCTACAGATAATGACAATGTCCTATATATTTCAAAAGGCTAGTTTTTAAATCTTTTACCACAAAGAAATGACAAATATTTTGGTGTGATGAATATGATAGTTAGAGATTTTTTCATTACACATGTATTTATATAAAATATTAGAACGCATATGTTTTTATAATTATTTCAATTTTTGAAAAACATACATGTCCTGAAACAGTGAAACAAGAAGTGGTGTTCAACACAGCGTAAATACAGTGCATTAAAATATCAACAGACATAATATCTCAAAATGTAAAAACAAAATAAATTTACTAATAAATAATGTATATTATATATTATAATACATATAATAATATATATTATAATATATAATATGATATATAATATATTATATGTTATTATATAATGTAATAATATATGATATATATTAAATTATACATGTAATTATGGCTTGTGAAAGATAATTTTATATGAAATGAAAAAATTATTATATAAATAATAATGTAGGAAAAGAAATTCTGGAAGGAACTCCAACATTCTATGAGTAATTAGCTAAGGTTACAATAGTAAATGAGTGAGAATATCAGTGATTGATAGAAAATACCAATTCCAAGTTAAGTCTAAGATGTTTGATACACAGAAAGACAGTGATGTCATGCTCAAGTACCTATGTTAGAGACTAATAATATCACTAAGTTTTTCTTCTGGAAGGTTAAGAATATAAGTTTACAGACCAAAAATTAGAGAAAAAGAAGGGCTACAAGGATAGCCAATATTTTGGCCCTGGCCCTTCAAGGTCAGTAAGGACTCAGGACAGAACCGAACCTGTGCTGTAATATCCTATAACTCAGTGGTTTCCGAAATGTTCTGTTCAAGGAGATTATGGGACCACAGAGGAAAGGATTGAAGATACATGGTGGGCCAAAGGAGAGTCACTTGGAGAGAAAATATTCTCTCAGGCTTTCACAGAGAGCAAACTGGTCAAGCAAAGGCTATGACTCATCCAGATGGCTGACAGTGACAACAGTTCTACAAAGCACTGTAAATGGCTATAAAATAAATCCTGAAGGGATCTGACTGACCTTGAGGGATACAAAAGTTGCATATTTTGCTATATAGGTCTTGCTTTAACTTGCCCTGAAGCACACAGCAGAAAACTTTAACCATAAGGCATAAAACGTAAAGCTAGATGAGTATGCTGAGCTGCAAAACGCTTAAATCAACAGCTTCCAATTTTGCCAGTTTTACCAATACCTCACTGCAATTATCAAACATTGGATTATGTATACTACTTTCTCTTAGTTCAGTGAGAAGAAATTTTGTTGTACCAATAATGATTTGAAGTTATAACATCTACAACCTGTGAGCTTTATAACTAAAAGGAGGACAATATGCAATATATCAAATATTGAAATGTAATACTAACATGTTTTGAATCTGCCACATTGTTATTTCTTATTAAAAGTAATAAAAAATAAAAAAATAAATGAATACTACCTAATATTAAAATACATCCACAGTTAAAATTCAATTATTTATACTTTCTTTTAAATGAATGGTTATTAACTATTTAAAAGTCTCCCAATTTATCCAATTTCATTTTGCTTTTTGCCAAGATCATATGAAGTCAAAGTTAATACTTGTAAACAGTAAGCATGGAAATGTGATCCTAATGTTATCGAAGCCCTCCCTCTACCCCGATTTGTTCTTCCATTTTGCATTTCCAGTCCTATCCAATGGAGATGAGACTAAGAAGACGGTCAGAGATGGCAATGACTCTTAGTAACAAATTTGGATGAATGTTGACTTTCATTTTTAAAAGTTTTGTAGTAACTTCTTTTCAACAAAAACAAAAAAAAATATTGTTTTTTTTTAAATTGATCAGAACATTTTAAAGTTTTATAAACATGGATATCAAATTTTCACCAACATGATTCATCACATTTTCCATGATGGCATCCAATGACCACGAAGTCAATGCAACAATTTTGTATGGTGTTTCTCTAACTGGAGAAATATCTTACAAAACAACATGATTTCAATTCTTCTGAGAAACCAAAGTACACACTTCAATTAGAACATTTTGAAGAACAATTTTTATTTTCCACTAAAGAAAAATTGGTACAAATCAAAAAGCTCAGCCAGATTTCATGCACAACACAGACAGGGTGACTCAGAATGACTACCTTTGGCATTAAATGGATTAATATAAACTTATTTTTAAGCTTTTGTTTTTATAAGCTTGACTTCATTCATGCTAAAGCTACATAAAATGTAATAAAGTAAACTCCTTCGAGAAAGCCTTTGGCAGCAGCAAGGGCCAGAAGACTCACGTCCAGCTTTATTTTATAGAGCAGCATTTAGACAATCACACTGGTAAAATTGAAATACAGTATATGTAGGTCTTTTTCTCTCATTCATACTGCTTACTTTATTAAGAATATAAAATGTTATCTTTATCTCTTAGAGACAATGTAGACAGAAATCAGCAGCCACATAGAAAGACATGCATATTTAATTTAAACATTGAATCAAAACACTCAGTTCCAAAATTCACAGAGAACAGTTTTGAATGCTACTTTATCCTTTTGTGTTTGGGGTAACAAAGGAAGCGCATAGGAGCTCTTTCCTCCAAGCTACTTTGTTTGAGAAAACGTTGTGCTAATTCTTAAATGCCTATACCTAAGTTAGCAAACTCCTTCATGCTCTTGAAAACCTAGATTTCCGTGGTTAAGGTATTTTATTAATTGAACAGATAGTATGAATTTGGGTCAATTAAATAATAAAAATGTGAGTGATTCAAGACCTATGTAAGCTGTTTTCCCTCATAGAATCATAGAAGCTGACACTTGATAAAGATGATCCTGTCAACCTGAACAATCTTCAATTCTGGAAGTGCAAGTGTTTAAAACACATGCACACACACATGCACGCATGCCTGTGCATGCACACACACACACACACACACACACACACACACACACACACCTAGGTTCCACCTATGAGTAACGCACTACAACTATTCTCCTACAGCAGGTACAACCTGAGAAAGTAAGTTACAGCTGTTCAGCAACGTTCATAGAAAAACTTCGGATTTCTACCACTCTTGTCAACTTTTCAACCTTTCTGTGATGTATGAAGAGCAAAATATGGCTCCAGAAAAACAAGGTATGGGCAATAGTACATTCATTTCTGGTTTAAGGATGTGGCCCCTTTAAAACCTGGCTTTATTTCAAGAGAAATGTCAAGTGTTACTCTTCATCCACATAAGCTCTCTTTGGAAAATATCTTAAACATTGCAACCTGTTTATTCCAATCTGTATCTGAAGGGTAAAAGTCCCTCTGCAGCCCAGGAAGCTGCAGAGAAGTAAACCCTAAATGCCTGAAGCCAGTGTTGAGCTTCCTTTTCTCCCGGATCCTGTGTCTGCACTCTGAAAACTATCTCATTAGCTACATCAACAGACCAGCAACATTATCTGCCAAGTAAAAAGCACATGATTTCAGTGTTAAAGACACTTCATTATTGTAAGAGTTGGGTGGCCCTGACAATATGCTCCAGTACTTTCATCCTTCCTAACAAGATGAGAGGATTCCCACTGGAAACCAGCCCTCTTCCTATTTCTGCCTTCTAGGCTCTTTGCCTGTTTCCAAAGGGCAGCTCTGTATAACCAGCAACACTTACACTGCCAGATTCATTAGCAGGCCAGAATTCTGTACTCTGACTCTGACTCTGACTCTTCTCCCATGGTTGCCAGGAATCTTCCAGGGAACCTACACTTCCCCTCACTTGGTAGGTTAGGAAGAGTTCCAGATCTGGAGTGATGAAGACTCAAAACACCTGCCCAGGTCTCCTCAGCAGCACAGAAGCACAGTTGGGTGATGACTCAGTGGAGCAGGCCCACCCAGGACAGCCTGCTATAACCAATCCCATTCTGGAGTTGGAATTTCTCTCCTCCCAATGGTGAGCTTGCATCCTGCCACTTCACAGTTAATGACACATGCGCAGCATCTAGGAGGAGACAACTCTTCCACCACGATGCAGTATACACCAGGACTGGCACTCCAGCAAAGGCCCTTATGATGGCCATGGCACAGTCATCTGTCCTGCCATGTGACCCTGAAGGAACTGGCCAACTATGAACTGCTTTAGAAATAATTTGCTCATAAAGCTTGTATTTGTCATATTTTGCTATTTCTTAAGTACTAATAAGACAGCCAGGAGAAATGCTAAATACAGACAAAATAGTGAGCACATGGGGGGTGTGGATCAATTCCCTCATGAACTCCTTGACATTGACAGAAACTGGAAGCCCCGTGACTCATTGAAAAAAAAAATACAGAAGGTGAGAATAATAAAAGACAATATATAAGAAATAGTTCAAGAAGGAGGAACACTAGTTACAAGAAAAGGCCAAGGCTTGTGAGCAACAATGCAGTCCTTGGATGAGCTGCTGTGTAACTAGCTTCTAGTGAACATGTCATAGATACCCAAAAGCCACTGAGGCAGAAATCATCTGGTTGGACCAAACAGAAGGAGTCTGTCAGCTGCTCCCATCCTTTCAGTTCCCATGCCAGCAATGGTCCCCACAAGAATTCCACAGAAGTCCTAGGGCTGCAGGAGCAGGCCCCAAACACCATATGAAACAATGTTCTTTGATTTCTAGAACAACCTGCAGATCAATTCCATACTTGACATAGCCCTCAAGGCCTTCGTTTCCATCTTCGGCATCCTTCAGAGGTCCTCTGACTAACACTGAGTCCACTTACTAGAAAACCTCTTCCCCTGTGGGGTACACAAAATGGACATGCCCTTCAGAGCCTGCCTCCTACCCACACCTGCATGCCTACGGCTCTGAGAAAGCACTTCCTAGTGCTCAGGTCAGGCACAGCCCACACCCCTCCTCAGCCCCAGCCACAGGCTGCCCACTGTGTGACATGCAAGTAGACAGCTCAAAACAAGCCCACTAAAGAACACATGAAGAGCTTGATGGAGCCACAGAGATCTTTAGAACAATGGCACCATAGCAGTCCAGTTTTAATAACCAATTTACAACAGTGCTGTATGGAAACACAGAACTGCAATGTAAGTGCTCTGTAGAAAATCCACAGAGCACTGACTCATGTCAGTTTGGAATCTATGGCACTGATTGCCTTTCCCTAAGAGCTTAAACAATTAAGAGGTGGAGCCTAGTCCAGTTCACTTCAGTTGTCTCTGCTCCCTGACTTCTCTAACAATTAAAACCTCGGAACTCAGCGTAACATACCTTAAAATACCCAGAAATTTGTTTTCCAGCAAAAAAGGTGAGGCTTTCTACCCTAAAGGTGACATCAAAACCTTGGGCTATATGATTAGCACCCGATACAATGCTGTCACTATGGTAAAGGGAGTCAATGTTGAATTAGAGACAGAGAAAATTTGACTGAGACTGTTTCCACATATGCACAAGATAGGCCACTCAGATGTCATCTCACTGCGCCCAGCACACATGGTGATGGCCTGCACTACTACTGCATGAAGTGATGAGCCAGAGGGTTACTGGAAGCATGTGACAGAGATGACGGTAGCACATGGATGCTGAGGAGCTACACCAAGCTCTACAGGAAGGTGAGTGCCCAGCACCTGCTAATCCCCTACAGAACTCATAGAGCAATGAGAGGTCATGGCCTCAGAACCCTAACATGGCAGCTGAACCTGCCACACTGAAAAGCTCCGGTCTAGAATAAGGGACACTCTCCAAACACTTACTAAGACATCATTACTAATACATTACAACACATAATATTAGACACGCTTGTCCTACTAGAAACGGGCCGCACCAAAGATACCTGAAGCCTCCAGGTGTAGTAGCACAACCCTATAATCCCAGTTACTCTGGAGACTGCGGCAAGAGGTTGACAAGTTTGAAGTCAGCCTCGGCAGCACAGCAAGATCTTGTCTCAAAATGAAAAAATAAAAAGGGATGAGGGAGTCTGGGCATGGTGGAGTGCGCCTGTAATCCCAGCACTTGGGAGGTACAAGCAGGAGGATCACTAGGAGTCAGTAGTGAAACCCTGTATAAAAAAAAAGGCGGGGGGGGGGGATGAGCTTGTAGTTCAGTAATCGCATACCCAAGTAGAGAAAACAAAATGTGTGAAGCGTTTTAGTTGTTCTCCAGGTTCAACTTTTCCACTTCTGAAAAAGAAAACATTCACATATCCTGCAAATTAAAATCAGATTAATTACCACTTAGTAGTGTTTTCTTTCCAAACCAACAAGTAACTGTGAGGACTTTAAACAGGTATTCTTATATAGTCCTAAAATAAATATCCTTAGGTAAACATATCATTAATATATAATTGAGGAAGACCTAACTTGCAACATTCCTAATGGCCAACAATTATTCTCTTTAATAAATAGCTACTTACACTGTACTTTTAACATGGAAAATACTTGAAGTTGATATAAATTTAAAAATTTCATTTAAATATTAATTTTCCCAAGGAAGTAGATTGGTGCTTTAGCCAATTCACTTGATTATACAACTTTTACACAGGTAGTTAATAAAGCTTTTGAAACAAGAGCATGGTGCAGCTGTCCAGCACATGGATACCCCGTGTAAGGTTTCTTGAACACAAGCACTTTAGGACTTGTATCCATGGCCACCCATACAGGGGAAGGTTAAGCTGTCCTCTTCTGATAGAAGCAGCCTGATCTAGGGTCCCAGTTAATAGAGTGGAGTGATCATGGCCTAGTCACAGAGCTCCTGCGAGCTGAGAAAAGGCAGAGATCTGCCACAGCGGGATCGAAGGCTGAGTCACCTGAAGTCCCTGAAGGTGCATGACTCATGCAGAACCAGCATCTCTCCCTTTTACTTTAATTAGTTGTATCTGGGCTGAAGGGAAAATTTAACTGCGGTAAACATTAGAGAGAAGAATTCTGGAGGGAAGTAAGTTGAAATGAAAAGAAACACAAGAGACTGGGATCTTGGGGTCACGGGAAGTGATTAAGCTACTCTCAATGTACACAATAGAACACTTCAGTTAAAAGCAAGTTTTCCTGAAACACCTAAAAAGATGCCTCAGTGCCCCCATTCCTGAACACAGCTACGGTCAAAGTAGCAAAGAGTGCATCTGTGCAGATGGAGGGCGGGGCAGAAGGAGAAAGTGCTGCCAATCAATGTCTCTGTATTCTTTGGTGGGAACCAGACTCAGTGCCTGAACATGGGAAACAGCAAGCATCAGCAAAAAATCCTAGAAAATGATAACTGCCACCCTGGGGCTCCAAAGCAGCCAATCTGAAGAGATGACATCAAAAATCTTAGGCACACTCTAAAAAGCCTGGCTCTCCAGCACCTTAATTTCAAAAGCATACCCAGCTTTTCTCCTTCAGCCTGGCTGCTGCAAAGAAAGGCATGGATCTGGGAGGCCTCTTCACTCAGTCATGGAAAGAGTGCTTTCAAACTGCGCATAGTGAATTACAATATATTAGAAGGAAAATCTACCTTGGAAGCACAAACCTGACAAAGGCTCTGCTTTCACTCCTCCGGGTAAGCAATCTGCCACAGGTCCCTAGTATACCCCATGCAGGATATTTCATACAGTTAAATCATTGCAGAAAGTAAGCTGCCGCTAATAGCAAAACTGGTTTTAGAAGCAGACACAAGGTAAACTCTAAATAAAATTTGACATGGCAACATGCAGGAAGAATATCCTACATAACTATCAAGTAGAGGAGTTTTCATCTATGTCTAGCAAACTTGGGGGTTTGCAAGTGCCACTCGTCACCTCTGTGCTGTGCTGGGCAGAGCTCAGGCTGGGAACAATATCACTGTGTGCCAAGGCAGACTTGGGCCTGCCTGCTAGAAAAGGGTATTGCTACCCACTGTAGTATTAATGCTTCCATTTGTGTCTATGAAACAGAAGACAGCATGGAAAAAAAAAAAAAATCATCCTGCTTGTTCACACAAGTCCAACGGCAGCCAGGAGGCACATCTTTATGCACTGTGAATTTGTATACAAAGAAATTATTCGGGTGTCTGCATGGTGGCTTCAAGTCCTACAAATCACATAGATATCATTCTAAGGATACAGAATTTCTGTTCCTATGTTTCCATAAAGTGCAAAATGTTTCCATGCAAAGGACTTATACTGTTCTTTAAAATATTTGCACACATCCACTCAACATCTCATTTCCTACAAGCAAACAAGAAAGCTCATAAATTCTCATTGTTTTAGCAATTTTCTCCTATTCTGTTCACAGCCTTATTGATACAAATGTAAACACTGCTCCCTTGGGTATAATTAGCGAAATTAAACTGATGAGCTGGAGAAGCTAACATGCTACAGGCTTACCCCGAACATGGTTTTAACTAAAACTTGGCATCTTATATAGAGTCCTGATCTTGAAATAGCACACATTACACAAAGTCCTTTGCATAAAAACAGTCTTACTTTTGTCACCTCCTAAAAATATTAGCTTCGTAGTCTTAAAATAACACTCCTAATATAGGGTATTTTAATATTTCCATCCCATTTTTCATTCCAAACATAAATATAAAAATTACATTTGCAACTCAGTAATGATTGATAGATTTAACCACAAACATTACCAGAGGGAATAGTTGGAAAGAAACATGCAATGAAACATTTACTACAAGTTTAATTAATTGTACAAGACAGAATATTTTTAAGTATGTTCTTTCACAAGAGATTAAACTTTCAGCATGCTTCATCCATATGGCGCAACTGCTGCACACATGACTGCTGGATTCTATCTCATTTAGGGCTCCATAGAAATTACTGTGCACACATCATTCTCATGACTTTTTTCAGCTCTCTGT
Source organism: Myocastor coypus (assembly GCA_004027025.1). Classification (NCBI taxonomy): domain Eukaryota; kingdom Metazoa; phylum Chordata; class Mammalia; order Rodentia; family Myocastoridae; genus Myocastor; species Myocastor coypus. The sequence goes on along the minus strand of PVJA010004037.1, from coordinate 51,549 downwards.
GTGGTTGGTTTCATGCAAGGTACTGCTAATATCTGGGCCAGGTGGCTACTTGAGATACCCAGGTTTATGCATTTTATGTGGAAATGCATCCGTAGCTTCTACAGCTGCAGTAGTTGTTCTTGAATCTTTTCCTGGCTCCACTTAGTTACCTCTAAAAGTCCAAGTTTTCTGGGGAGGTGGTGTTGGACAGAGTCACTGCTTCAATCCTATGCTGATCTTCCGAGATGACCTCATCGTATGGAGAGGTGACAGACAGACACTGTATGTCTTCCAAAGCTCTGTGCACTATTTATGAGCAGGCATGGAGGCCCCTGCACACACAGACACCACAAGGCTCCTTCCCACTGAGATGAGGCTCCAAATAAATGGCAAGAAGCATAAAATCCAACACTCTGTGTTAATGACTGAATTTTAAAATATAGCCTATAATATTGTCTCTTCTAACCTTAAGGAATTAAAGCACAATTTTTTTTCTAGACAAATCTACTTCAAGACACACCCTGACCAAAAAAATAAATGTACCCTTCAAATATCCCTCACCATGTTTAAGTGGTTGCTCTTCATTCTATAAAGAATTAAACATATCTATAATACTTTGTTACACTTTTACTTCTCAAGAGGTATAAAGGTTGATAGCATCTTTCTTTTTGTCTGATACATAATTAATGAATAAAATAAAACTGAATAATAAATATCCACTAGACCCAGGAATTTCTTAAGTGGACCAGAGTTCCCCATAATGCAAACAGAATGTGACTGAAATAATAGGAACTACAACTGAGACAACAAGGTGCCGTGTAACTCAGTAGCACACTGAATTTTCTCTTATTCACCAAGCACACAGAGCTCACCAGGCAAAGCTCATGGATCTTCTTCACACGTGAGTACAGTTGGTTGATGGTGGGGTGTCTATGCGACTTTTATTTTCTTTGTTTTCATTGAGTGGTGACTCATTTTGAATATGGCACTTGAATACTTGCTTATAGGCCTTCCTGAAATTTTCAGAAAGAAAGGCATATATGATAGGATTCACCGAGGAATTGCTGTAGGCCAGGCAGTGGGCGATGATCCTGAAGAAGAAGGAAGCTGGGGTCAGTGGGAAGGCCCCAAACTCAGCCCAGAGATGGATGATGTGGTGCGGCAGCCAGGAGATCCCGAACACCACGACCACCACCAGGACCGTCTGTGCCGTCTGGAGGAAGAGGAAAGGGGAAGAGAAAAGGCAAAGGTGAAGAGGGAGAAGTGGAGATGCAGGCCCACACCAGTGAAGGAAGTCAGCACACTCAGCCCACCTTGAGGGAATGTTATTTTTCATTTCATGGAATCAAGCAAAAGACACTAAATCTGTACAGGTGCTTGCACTTCATAGGACATTTTTACTTGTAAAAGTTCTTTAAGACTCACCGTCATCTTCTACAGCAGGATGTGCATGTGGATTGCATGAAGCATGCTCTAGATCAGTGAAAGTGAACCTTTTAGAGATGCATGACCGAAATGCAACCCCCAAACCCACTAATATATCACAAATATCAATGCTGCAATCAAATCTGAATACTGAGGTTTGTGTTTATGAAAAATAAAAAGCAACTCAGGCATTAACATCTTTTGTCTTAAAGGAAAAGCAAAACAGCACACAGCTACCATTTCTCTAAATCACAGAAACAGAAATGTACAACTACAAAAGCCCTTAATTTTTAAGCTAGCAAAACTCTTCCAAGGTGCACATACTCAGCCACACCTCTGGGGTCATAGCTCCAAGAGCACTGAGCTTTACACCCAATGGTCATTGCCATGGACAGGTGTAAAGATGTTTGTTTCTCTTCATTAAACTTTAGTAAATTGAGGACCACATTGATTGTTTTAATGTACTGAGGCATTTCACTCACAGCTTATTGACCACTGGGCCCATCGTCTTGTGGCCTTTGTCTTAATCTTTCCCATGCTGCTCTTAGTCATAAATCCTTGGAAATCTGAAGCAAGATCGATGTATTCCCTTTGCAATTCCTACTGATCTAGGAGGAAGTTGTCCCTGTTTAACAACCTCCACACAGGAGAATATGCACCTGCTTTGCTCTGTGTGTTGTCTCTGTGGACATGCATCCCAGCTGGCCACAGACCCAGAAAGCTGAGACTGAGCCCTCCAATGGACTATGCTGTCCAGTACCTGCTGAAAGTCAACAGCTGTAGATGCCTGTGTTTATTGAAAGGGATCTGTACTGAGTCAAGCAGAAGACAGTAATAGTATATCTTATTTAAATGCCATAATTAAAGGAGCTTAGTATTTTTGGACTGTAAAATTCGATGAAACCAGTGGGATCCTTCCTTAAAGAATCACAGCTCCAGAACAGAGACGGGCCTTGCTGGTCGCAGAAAAGTCCAGATAATTATTTATTTATTTATTTATTTATTTTAGGGAAAGGTATACAAGGTGTTCAGGGTCTCACTATTAGAATGGACTCATAAAAATCCTCCTGTTTGCAGCCTCCCAAGAGCTGAGATTACAGGTGAGTGCCACCATATCCAGCACAATTGCTATCTCAGTGCATCCAGGGGGCAGAGCCAGCACAGTTGCCCCGAGGATCAAACCCTCAACCCCTGCTCCTGATTGCAGATGCTTTAATCCACTGAGCTATTTGCTGGCCCTCAAGTCCAGGCAATTAGTCTGTAAACTGACAATACCTAGCACTGGCTACATGCACAACCTTGCTGTGCCCACTCCACAGCCCTACAGAGTAAGCCTTAGGGAGACCCATAGGTTGTAAGCAGGGAAACTGAGGCTCAGAAGAATTGAGATAGCTGCACAGCTCCCCACAGTAAAATTCAAAGGCAGATCTGATAGCCAAGTCTGTATGTTCCTAAATCCATATGCAGAAATGCTGAGAGTTCCAGAGAAAGAGGCTCACAAATCTACCTGGGCACTATCAACTACATATCCCTCTCTGCTACCCAAGGGTCCCCTTCAAGCAGAGCATTTGGGGCCCAGGGCCCTCATGAGCTAGTGTCACTTCTCTATCTGAATCATACAAAGAAGCCCTGACTTCCCCTGTGTATGAACACAGCACTCTCCATCTCATGCTGCAGAACAAGGAAACTTAGGGCTTCAGAGACGCATACAGAAAGCCCCTTGTCCCAGGCCTGGAAATCAAGGGATCTCCTGCTTTCCCTCAAGCAAGGTCCCAGTTGTCATACTTTAGAATATGCTTTAATATGTGCCTATTTTACAGACCTAGAGGTTGGGGGCTCAGATCTTTCCCCGACATTCCAGTCAGAGCACCCACTTGCATCACGAGCTCCACCTAACCTATAGTTGTCAGCCTGCGTGCTCTTCTGCAGTTTCACTGAAATGTATGCACAGGGGAAAATTAGCAGACTCTGAAAGAAGATGGAGTCATATGAAAGCTTATTTTCCTCATAACTTCACACTGATGGAAGAATAAGACACAGGAAAACGACTTCTGTTAAAGTTGGGCATGGCAGCACACACCCAGAATTCTGGGCTACCGAGGTAGGAAGATTGCAATTATGAGCAAAAGATTGGAAATCTGGCAACTTACCAAGAACATACCTCAAAATTATATATATATATATATATATATATATATATATATATATATATATATATATAGTGGGAGGGAATGACTGAGGGTGGAGCTCATTGTAGAGACCCTGGGTTCAATCCCCAATACCAAGACATTTATTTTAAAGAAAAAAACCACTATTCAGACATACATCCTTCCACATAAAACATAAAGACCTCATGTCCTGCAGGACTACCATTAGGCAAAGAGAGAGAAGAAAGAGAGTGCAACTCCACACAGCCATGAGGGATGCATTCCTGAAGGGTAAGAGGATTTTCTCACTATTTCTCTACTGGGGATCCTATTCTTGCTGAAAATGACATGATGGATTTAATGTGTGAGATACTAACCTTTTCCAGATGGATACTATGCATTCAGACCTGGATATACATTGATTGAAACTGCAGGTTGGAAGCCACAAAGCTATGGCCAGGTCTCAGGAAGAAATGGTGGAGAGGGTGGTTGTATGTCAGATCAAGCATATGCAGCCATCAGGAGCAGCAGGGTATGAGAGCTAAGCTTGACAGGTACCCTGGGCTTTGCAAGATCATGGAGCTGACAGCAAGTCTGGGCCATGCACTTCATTTGTGAAGAAGAAAAACAGTGGTAGATGATCCCCAAACTAGGCTCTGTCCATGTAATCACTAAAACAACTGAGGTATAAAAACCTATGGACAGGTGTTATGGAGTAAAAGCTCACATTTTAAACCATTTAGTGCATGGCACACAAAGCAAACAGGTAATATGCTCTCCTGTATTAAGGAAGTGTTTGCTACTGATTGATTTGCCCATTAGTGTGTGGGAAATGCCATTCTCAGACCACTTAATCAAATAGTCTGGATACAATTATATCTACTAATAGTACAGAAAAACTCCCCTTTGTTTTGAAGACAATCAGACCATATCTGCATTTCACAAAATAATCACCCAAATGGTATTACAGCTTCTTTTAAGAAATGTTTACCCAGAACAAATGTGGTCTGACCTCAGCAGCCTATTGATAAGATCCATATCCTATCAAAACCCATAGGACAAGCCGGGCGTGGTGGCACATGCCTGTAATCCCAGTACTTGGGAGACTGAGGCAGGAGGATCAGTGTGAGTTTGAGACCAGCCTGGGCTACAAAAGTGAGCTCAAGGCCAGCCTGAACTGCACAGCGAGACCCTGTCTCAAAAAGACAAAAAAAAAAAACCACCCATAAGACAAATGAATAACAAACTGCTCTGAGTATGGAATATTTTTGGCGGTAGTATTTGTGCTTCTATGTGTTTATAATTCAAAAATTTGGACAAGAAATGTGGGCAAGAGTCCTTTTCTTTTAACTGCTCTACTGGTAGTTTTGAAATGTGGCTAGATTACACTTTATAATATAAATATTCAGATATAATACTGAATGGGAATTTATATAAATTATCATTTATCTAACATCACTCCTAGGAGTTTGATAAAGAGCTTATCAGGGCCAGCTTTGCTCCCAGCTGAGATTCTCAGAGGTTCCCATCTTCTCGTTCTAGTCTGTGACTTAAAAATCAGCACCATGGACACAGTCCTTAGCCCTGTTCCCACAGTCCTTGGGCAGATAGACACTGCTTCAGACACAGCAGGATCAGGAGCCAAATATGTGCAAATGATTTTTTTTTTTTTTTGTCTTTTTGAGACAGGGTCTCGCTATGCAATTGAGGCTGGTCCTGAGCTCACTTTTGTAGCCCAGGCTGGTCTCGAACTCGCACCGATCCTTCTGCCTCAGCCTCCCGAGTGCTGGGATTACAGGCGTGCGCCACCATGCCCGGCTAAGTGCAAATGATTTTGATCTTTTTTTCCTTGTAACAGATGCTGGCAAACTGAGACGGTAAGTTAATCACAAACTGTAGAACTGTGCAGTTCATGATCTAAGGCTGGAATTATGGGTCTGAATACTGCTGGGATCATTTATGGATGTGAGCGCTATACCCAGCCTGGGTCTGATAGTCTAAATATAACAGAAGAGATCTATCTTTCTGTCGAAAGATAGACTTGCTCACTGTAGCCATTGTTGCTACTACTTCTCCCATTTGCTCTCTGCTCTTGGCCGCTGCCATGAAATGTTGCTCCATGCTATGTGCCTCTGAGGCAGCTGAATCTGGACTGAAGCCTCCAGTAACTGTGAGCTATATAAGTCTTTCCTTCTTTCAAAAACAAAAACAAGAAACTGAGAAGATGGTAGGAAAGGCAGGAAGAAGTTCTATGCCAGCGGGAAACCAATCTACTTTAGTCACCATCGCACCTTGTCCAACTCAGAAGACCGTATGTCTAGAATGCCCTAACTAAATTTGGTGATTCGGTCAGAATGCACACAACCCCAGCCCTGGGCTCCTGGGAAGTCATTATTGCCATCACTACCCAGGGCACAGCTCTGGGCTTCAACCATTGCTGATTCGTATGGTAGAAGCAATTGGGAGCCTGGTCTTTTTAAGAAGCTCTCGGGAGGATGCTTGGAGAACAATTCGTAAGTTACAGAAAATGTACTACAGAGTGCAAACTATTTCACCTACCTCAAAGTAAAGATAATCAAAGAGATGTTTTGTTCAACACCAAGAATCTTCAAGAGTAAAGCAGGCCCTCATCAGAAGAAGAAAAAAATCAGTGTCCTTTCTTTCTGAAATGGGAATGTAACACAGAGACTCCCCTTTGTGAAAATGAAGCTGACTTGTTTTCATTTCTTACAGGATCATTTGCCTCTCCATGTCCTGGAGCTCTAGAGTATAAATTACTAAGCTCAAACATCTACTTAAAGTATAGAATGCCAATAATACCTGCTGATGATGGGGGAAAAGTCATTAAAGTTACACATTAATATTTACTATACTTGAGATTATAGTCTTTATTAGCGTGATTTTTTTGCTGTTGTTCTTTAAACTAAGAATACCTAAAAAAGATTGCACTGTCTCCTGATCACAGTATGCTCTTTTTCAAGCCATTTGAGACATTCGTCCTTTTTTCAAAGAGTCTCACTCACAATGTCCCAGGGAAAATTGGCTGGGAATAAAAGGGTGACGAAAAGATGAGAATGATGAAAAGTGCTGAACAATTTGTATAAATGACAGCCAGAGAGCTACAGAACTACTTCAAATCAGAGAAACAGAAAGTAAAACTAACCCAAAAAGCAGCCAGTGAAAGAGCCCAACCAGGGAGACAGCCTTTGATCCAGATCTCTCCCTGGAGCAGCCACCCCATTCACTGACCAGCTCGTTCTGAGGTCTTCCACACATTACCCACAAATTTATTCTAGTATCCCATGAGCCTCATGCCAGAAACACTTCTTCATGTCTAATAAAGCTCAGTCTAAACACTTTATCAGTTATAAGGCTCTATACTATTATTTCTATAATAGAAATCACCTCTTCTTTTGCATTCATCTTCAAACAATAGAGTAACTGCATGGCTTATCTATCATGAAAGGCTGAACTCTCCACTTCATAAGAACCATAAACCTCCCCCGATATCGACATAGTGTAAATGTCTGTGTCCAACCACCAGAGCCATACTCTGACAACTAATCTTCATGGAGGTCCTATTAAGAGATGGGGCTAGAGAGAGGTGACTAGGTCATGGCACAAAGCCTTCATCAATGGGATTAGTGCCTCTGTAAAAAAGCCTCCCTCCCAGACAGCTGCCTGCTGCTTCCTCCATGTAAGGATACAGAATGAAGAAGCAGCATCTGTGCACTCAGAAAGGGCTCTCAAATCTGCTGGCACTTGGTGTTGAAATTCCAGCCTCCAGAGCCCTGGGAAATTAATTCCCACTATTTATAAGCCACCGGTATGTTTTGTTTTGTTATGTTATGGCAGTCCAAACAGACAGTGATATTATAGAGAAAGGAAATTCTGCTCAGCACTTGAGAAGAAGGCCAAGAAATGGAGTAGAGAAGAACAAACTATCAAAATCTACACCCTATCAGTGTAGATTATCCATCAAAATCTGTATCCCATCAGTCCACTCCCGACCAAAGCCTAGATGACATCAGCCCGCTGGCCCCAGACATCCACAGTTGCAGGAGCTGACCCTGGTTCCACTTTCCTCTCCACACACTTCCTTCCTGTTCTCCGCTTCCCTTTCCTTGGTGCTCCTCCACCTGGTACCTTCTCCCCACTTCTTTTCTCTCTTTCCACTTGATCTGCAAGCCCCTCCTCCCCTGCACCTCTCTTATCTCTTTCTTAGACACACATGTACCCTACCACTACCACATTTATTTGTCTTACGTAAACAAAAAGGCAGTTAAATATATCAAAAGATATTTGACATCTGTTCCCTAGCTAGTAAGGGTTACTATGAGAAAATAATATAAATTTTCTTCTCTTTTTCAAATACTAACACCTTTTTACTAAGAATGAACAAGATATTTTATATAGATGTATGTTTTGCACAATTATGCACATATTCAAAGCAATTATTAAACTACTAAATTTACTTTTTATTATAAAATAAAATGGAAGCTCTTCTAATCATTGTTTTTAAGACTTACTTCCTTTCTTTTAACCATTTTGCTCCTCTCTAGAAACTTTACAGCTTCTCTGTAACACTTCAAATATAGAGAATAAAACCATAGCATAGACACCTAAAACCTAACCATAGAGCCAAATATAATGCAGCTAATATTTTAAATATACCTCATTGCATTCTTTGATAACTCTACTTTTTAAAAAAAATCAATAATAAACCTGCAGCAATGGTGTCATCTCTGTTAAGTTCAGTGAGCCTGCTCCTTCCCAAGGGAACTCAGTCTCTTCCTCCTCCGCTGCTTCTTGAAGAGCTTAGCACTGAACAGTGCTGCAGGGCTCAGGTGCTTCCCCTCCACTACAGTGTTAGCTCCCCAGTGCTGCGCGTTCCTCTTAGCATCCCGGCTCCTTAGCATCCCCTCACTTACCAGGACAGATCAGTCCTACACCAGGTAGATGTTTTAAATAACTACCCAAGGGAAGATTAGGAACAATCCTTAATTGTTCCAATGAATAATTTTCATAGAGATGAGAAGCATGGTTCAAAGGCTTTCTAACAGACCAGAAAAATATAAAAGCTACAGAGAAAGAGCACCTCATTGAAAGCGAGGAAACCAGCTTTTGGCCTTTACTCCATGCACACAACTCAACAGCTGGCTCCCTCAGATGTTCCAAAGAGGAGGATGGAAACTTAAAATTCTGCTTTCTGATCAATTTGCTGCCCTCAGTGATCAGCTCTGGAAAGAGGCAAATTTAGCTACTTTGTGATTTACACACAGGAAAGTCAGGAAAAAAAATCATCTTTTATTGGAGTGGAATGTTTTTAAATGTGATTAAGCTACAACTTCTGCAAATTATATATGTCATTAATCACAATAAATGTTTATAAGGAAAAATAAGGTATTTTAAGGTATTGTTAGCAATGTTTGTAGGCTAAAACCTTGGGTATAATCTTCCCCCCCCATCAGATTTTCAAATAATTTCATTCCACTCTCTAAAATTAGAAATTTTATAGCTCTTATCTGAATATGAATTAAATTAATCTTGATGATTTAAATAGTTTTTCCTCAAATGTACAAGGTGATAAATATCAGAAAGTTGGGTGCTTTAGTATTACTCTGGGGAAAATTTGCTCACATCAGGAATCACTGGATGAGAAAGAGGAAGAGGATTATAAGAGATGGGGCTGTCCTATGATCTTTCATCCTGTTCCCCAGAGTATGTGCGAGGAAGAGCCAAGAACAGTAAAGGGCTCTTGAGTCTTTGGGGAGTAATTACATCAATGAGCTCAGAGGGAATTAAACCAGGCCTTTTGGAATCACACTGGAGATGGTAAAAATGAAGTAAGATTAGCATATTTTCTCGAAAATCACTTCTGCCCTCGCCCTAGTCAACTGAGAACACACCTCCCACTGCAGTAAAGTACCCACAGTCGACCTTTCCTGGCCTCCCCACCTTCTCCCAAGTTTGGATGCAGGCTGCCCTCCCATAGCCCCACTCTCTGGCTTAGCAGTAGTAAATCCTGCAAATATCTGCCCCAGGAGCCAAAATTTCTCTAAGCTTTGGGAAGATGTAAAGAGTATTTAAAACAAAAATAAACTAAGCTCTCAAAACAGACAGACAGACAAACATTTATTAATGTTACCTTTTTCTTCGACATTTCTGACTTCTTGGACATGTTCTTCAATTTTTTATGTAAGTGATTAAGAACCTGAAAAATATACACCAACGAAATCTCAGTTTGCCTCATACAACACGTTGCCAGTATCACACTGAAAATTACTAACGCACTGAAATGTTAATGTTACTGTATAATCCCTAAAATAGGAATGCACATTAGATGACAAAGTAAGATAGCCTAACTGCTGAATGTATCTAGTTTTCTAGCATTTAAAGAAGTCCTGAGCCCCTCTTACATACGCTGATCTATCTCTTGCCTCAGTTTCCTGCAGAAGTCTATGTATGTATCAACAACTGCTTGTTCACTACTATACATCAAACACAATATCAGATAATAGATAGATTGAAACCTAGAGGCTTGTACTCTGGGAGTCTGCCTTCTAATGAGAAAAGGCAGGTGGACAAACAGGGGTAATAGGATTAGACATTTCTTTTCTTTTTCTTTAGGACAGGGTCTGCAAGGTATACAGGGTCTTGCTACACAGATCAGACTTGTAACTATCCGCCTGTTTTCAGCCTCCCAAGCACTGGGATTACAGATGCACGCCACCATGCCCAGTCTCAGTCACCAGCTCAGTGCACCCCAGGAGACGGCCTGGCACAGCACATGGGGATTGAACCCTAGCTACTGCACTCTGTCAAAGCAGGTGCTTTAGTCTGCTGAACTATCTGGCCACCCCAATCAGACTTTTCTTAAGTGCACTTAAGCCCAGCCTTGGCAATGTTTGCATGCCTGTACATATTCCTTCTGTGATCCTTTCATGAGTTGCTGATGCTAGAAATCTTTGTAAAGCAGATTGCTCTCCATCAAGCCTCCTTCCATTTGTTATTCATATCTTACCCATTTGACATGCATTTACACAATTTATTTTTTTGGACTGCAGCATCTCTGATGCTTTATAGAGCATTTTGCAGGGCTTTACCGCCAATAACCCTCTCAGATGTCTCCTTGAGATACGCTGGCTTCCTTAAGTTCAAAAAACATTTTTGCTGCTCTTCCTAGAATAATATTTAGCAGAAATGACACGAGATGATTTGGCTATATATGAAAATTTCCTGTGTCAAGTTTACTGACAGTGCCAACCCTGCAAGACTGGCAGCAGAGCTTATTTTCCCTCTATGGGAGAACCTGGAGCCAAGTCAGCATTTACATGACTAAGGGCTTCAGTTTGGCTATGGATTGCTGCAGAATCTCTTGGAGAAGTAGAGGTGCACTCCAGCCATTTATGTTTCCCTCCAGCACTACAATAGGGAAATCACTGAATCAAGTTGGCCTTATTACAGAACCCTGCTCTCTTTGGCTAGAAGCTGAATTTCTGGGGCCATCAGTCATGTTGTAATTGAGGAGTTACAGATTTATTTACTAACTCTCCAAACCTCTGCTGCTTCAGCAGCTATCATCAGACTATGGATTTCTGACTTTAGATCCTCTGCCCTACTAAAATAGATCTCATTTTCTGAAATAGCTTAGCATCACCTGCAACAATCCCAGTCTTCACTTGCAATGGGAACATTTAGGACAACCAATACACTGACAGTGGATTACAGCCAACAGAAATTGGGGTTCAAAGCCTGGATGTATAGGGAAGAAAGGGGAGCAAGCTTTTGAGAGCTGCAAGTGAGAAAATCTTAAAAGACAGGTGGACAACCAATAGGAAAGGCCCCTGCCCAAGAATACTGGGCTGTCCAGCTGCCTGCCACACAGGTGAGAGCACAGATGGCAATAATCACTAAAGGCAGGTGACACAGTATGACTAGAGGAAAGGATGCACACAAAACAAAATCAGATAGGACACCTGCACTGTCTGTTTCATGTATTATAGGAGGCCTACTCCTACCATAAACAAAATAAGTCAGATTGTCATTCACCAACTTCCAAGCACCTCAAAATACTGAATGCTGTCCAATGGTCAGTGCAGAAAATTCATAGTCATGTTTTTCTGAGCTCTGTTTTTCAGTAGCTCCTACAATGAACAATGATACACAGAACAAAGAATGTGAGTATCATGATAGATTATGACTATGTCCCCCATGGCGTCATTTCCCTACCACTCTAGACATTTTGAAGTGTTTGAGGTAATGTGTCTGTTCAAACCCACAGCAAGATCATGCTGGGCATATCCCATGAAGTAATGTGGTAGGTGGGCACATCAGGAATTTATTCTCCTCTTAGACTGAGGGGGGTTCTATACAGTAATTAAGTCTAACAGGAGTACACAGAGGACAACATCGGAGAGGGGAGGCGTCCTCAGATGGCCACAGGCCAGCAGCTGTGGTTTGTCCTCCAGCCGTGCACTTCCTCAGGGGTTTTCACCTATAAACAGCTGTTCTGCTAAACACTGCTGCAGAGGGCAACACTAGCACACAATTCTCTGGTTAAGTCTATCTGAGAAAGCAGGAAAAAGATCTATACATTTTAATCTCAAGTCTTTTTTTTTTTTTTTTTTTTTTTTGGCCATCTAAGAGTCTTCATGCTGACCACCAGAGTCAGACACTGGGAAAACAACCAGTCCTGGACCTTATTATCAAAAATTCATGTCATTGACTGTACGGCACATACCTAGTAGATGAGGAAAAAATAGCAACTCAGAATACGTTGTCTACAGTATTGTAATTCTGAACTTGCAATTATTTCTTCAAATGCAAAGGATTTTTGCAATTGTTCTTAGAAACAAACTATTGCCTTATAAAAATATACAAGTGTCCTGAAACCTTAAAAAAATATACAAGTGTCCGGAAACAATTATATCTTTAAAATCTACTTTAAACTTGGCTCTCCATGTTTAATTTTTATAAACTGTTAAATGACAAAGATAGCCCAACTCAGTCCTTGCCATTTCCATGAAGATTAAAATGATTTTCCTAAAGACTTTGGGGAATTGAAAAGAAAACAAGTGCTTCAGCTCAAATGCAAAGTAGCAGGAACTTAAGAGAGAAATCTTTTTAGAATCACTGTAGTCCCAAGACTTACATCCTGGCTGCACCAACAGCCCCCTCTAAAGGGTTCGTCTCAAATCCTTTCCCAGCTTCCCAGTCAGGCCAGAAGATTGCTCCAAAGCTCCTTTTCCTCACTACCAAAGTAGGAACAATAGCTCCCACCCATAGGGTTGTTGTGCAAGTTAAATGAGATAATGCAGGTTAAATCAGACAACTGCTGGGTATAACAGTTTTAATTTTTGTATTTGCAAATGACTGGTTGCTGAAACCACTTAGCATTTTCAAGTAGCTAAAAGAGAGTTATTTTCCAAACCTCATACCTTGGCTGGTTTGGGTCCAGACTATTCTTTCAGACAACATTCAAATGACCCTATTCTAAATAGATAGAATTTGCACAAATAGTGTAAACAGGGCAGAGACATGGAAAACATTTTTGCTGGGGGAAAAAATATATGAATAGAAAATGAATATAGTCTTATAGTGGCAATCTTCTCAGGAGCAGGAGAACCAGAGAAAGGTAGAGTTAAGGAAGCCTCAGAATTGGGGGACAGGGAGTCCGCTGGTGATGGTGCCCTGAGGGCAGATGTTGAACCCTAGACTTTGTCCAAGAACCGCTATGGCTGACTACTAAGCATGCAGTTGAGTTACTCAAACATAGGCAAGTTGTTTGCCAAAGAGGTTTAAGACATTTTGATGAACATGAACGCTTTAAATCTTGTGTAATTAATGAGAAGGGAAGGCTCCTTGGCCGCAAGACGAGCACCAGCTCCCAGCAAGAAGAGATGGATGATCCTGGTGGTCAGTGCCCTATTGCCCTTCACAACTGAACCCTCATTCCTGTTTCTTTAAACATTTAAGAATGGGGAAACGCAGCAGCTCTCTGGCTCCTACCCCGAGTTCTTTGGGGACTCCTGTCAACCATCTGTGAAGAAGTGCCTCTTTCCTAAGCTGGCTGAGAAAGCTAAACTTGGATTTAAAGTAAAATGAGAAGTGCCTTTCCACACTGGGAAGGCTGGATCCGCAAACCCCTGGCAACGAGGGTGCACTGTGCAACCAGAAGACCCTAGGCTCCCAGCTGAGAGTCCTAAATGGCAACCGGGCGACATCCTACCTACAGACCAAGTTCACCGGAATGCATGCAGTCAGCACCCAAGGCTGCAGGGAATTAATCTCCTCGTGCCCAGCTTATCTGATTTGAGAGTCCCTGAGCCTGAGTCTCAGGTCTCAGGAACAGAGCGGGATGGATCCGGGAGCAGCACTCCAGGGTGTGGAAGGCAGCAGAGCCGAGCCGACCAAGGGAAAGAGGAGCAGCTGCTCTGCGGGACATCGCAGAGAACTGCAAACTTTCCCCAACTTCTCTCACATGCCAAGGAACTTTCCTGCACCAGCCACAGTAACCGTGCGGGAGCAAGCAGAGCACGCTTGAGAACAGATGATCTCTCCACACAGCACACTGAACACTGGAGACCCGACCAGGGACACAGGGAAAGGAGGTGGGACCCGGCGCCCCTCGCCCCTCTGCCTCCCTCCCCTGAGGCAGCCCGAGTGTGCGCTCAGTGCTCACCTTGGCATAACAGAAGCAGATGAGCAGAAGGGGCAGCAGGTAGCCGAAGACGAAGGTGCACACCACGTAGGCCTTCTTGTGGCTCAGGTTGGGCCACTGCTCCCAGCAGAAGGTCTGGTTGCTGATGTTCCTGTGAAAGAGGCGCTGGTGGTAGGCCACGGGCGAGGCCATGACAATGGAGAGCGCCCAGATGAAGCCCATGCCCAGAAGCGCGTTGCGGGACACCCTCAGAGAGGAGGAGCGCCGCGAGTGCACGATGGCCACGTAACGGTCCACGGACATCGAGGCCAGAGTGAAGATACTGACCAGCATGGACACGGTGAAGACGTAGTGGGTGAACTTGCAAACGAAGGCGCCCAGCACCCAAGTGGGCAGAGCGTACACCGTGGCCTGGAAGGGGATGCAGAAGAGCAGGTAGGCCAGGTCGGCGACGCTCAGGTTCAGGATGAACAGGTTGGTGGTGCTGCGCGGCTGGCCGGGCTTACTGCGCGCCAGCACTGTGATCACCAGGCTGTTGCCAAGCACGCCCAAGACGAAGATCAAGGCAAACACCACCAGGGTGATGAAGTTATCCACGCCAATGCCAAAAAGCAACCAGGGCTCCGCGGCGAAGGCATTTGGTCCGCTCATGTTCCCCGTGCTGAGGTTTGCGGCTGCAAGCTCCATCGCCCAGTCGGACGCCCCCAGAGCAGGGCAGCGGGGAGCACTAGGAGCGGTGTCCGCCTGGGAAAGCTCGCTCCAGGGTTGCCTGGCCCCCAGGCCAGAGCACCGCGCTCGCGAGTTTCCAGCAAGAGCCTGTCGGAATGAGTGGGCAAGTCTGGGGTCCTTGCTGGGCGGCTCTGGCTTCGTGCCAGCCCTCGCTGAGAGGATCGGGGGGCTCAAGTCCGCAGCTGGGCTTTCGTGGCGGGGGCGGCGGCAGCCGGTGCAGAGGTCTGCTCCTGTACTCCTCTAACTGCTTCGTGGTCACAAAGCACAAGGACTGGATGGGCAGCCTGGAGGATAGAGAGAGACCGCCCCGCGCCTCATCCCGGCCTTACCTGTTGCTCCGCGTCGCCCCCGGCCTCCCCCGCTTTCGAGCGCTGCACCGCGCTGAGCGGCGCACTCGGCCTGCTGGAGAGGGCTCGTCCGCTCCGCGCGCAGCCTCCCCGCTGCAGCGCAGCGCCACCAACTCCCTTCAGTTTCTGTCAGGATTCCGAGTCCAGAGTCCACGAGGCGGACGCTGGCGCTCTCTGCGCTTCCTGCTGGTGGCCAGAACCCGAAGCTCCGACCTCTGCTGCATGGAGAGGCCAGGAAGACTCAGCCCCCGCTCAAGTCTGTGCCCCCTGCGAGCCTCCTCCCGGGGCCCCCCGGAAGTCACAATGCGCTAGCAGAAGCTGAACATTCCTAAAGTGAAGGCTCGCCTCCCCCTCCTGGTGGAGATCACTACATGGGGCTCCCCAGGTGCAGGCTGGTGGAGTCCGGAAAGGCGGCAATGGGAGCAGTGCGGTCCCAGCCGGACGAAGGCAACGTGCGGCGCGGCCTCCCAGTAATGTTACCCTTAGTGTTCTCCCGACGCTGCCAGGGCTAGCGCTTCCTGCCCCGAAAATAAAACTTAGAATATCAAAGACTGGCCCTGCTACTTGGCATTTCCTAAAATTCTCTGTCTAATCCCAACTCATCCCTTCAAACGCGAGGGAAGAGATGAGCAAGTTAAAAGAAAGAAAGAAAGAAAATTGAATTTTCTTTATAAATGTGTACAAGAATAAGATGAGGACAGCGGTAGCAGCGCTTCCAAAGGCTGAGGCCGGTGGGTGGCAGGTTCAAATACAGCCAACGAAACTTAAAGACTTAGGGAGACCCTGTCTCAAAAAGATGCCAGAAGCAGGGATGTAGCCTAGTTCCAAGGCCATGGGTTCAATCCCAGCCCCCAGAGGTGGGGGTGGGGGAGTTCGGAGGACAATGTACCGATGACACCATTTAACTTTGGGTCACATCTGCCTTACATCACTCACACGAATAACATAAACAGAAGTACTAAAAAGTAAAATATGTGTAAAGTGAAGGCACAGGTTCAATATCAAATCACTACTATAAATAAATTCTGGATACAGCAATGGGAAAGCGAGCCCTTTAAGCAGTGGTAGTAAATAGTATCCTTGTCTGGGCAGTTCCCAAAGAGAGCACTGGAACTGATATGCATAACTGCACTGTTTGTGTGATTTGTCTATATTTGGATTCAAAACCACAGGCCTGTTTCCAGCATTCTCCCATGGTGACTGAGCGTTCATTACCTGCTGGCCACGGGGCTGCAGGGGCCAGTAACACAAGGAATAATGGGTACAGCTTCTTGGAGAGGCTCCCTGAGGGCATGGCTAAACTGACAAGAGCTGTAAAAAACGTATATGCAAAGTTGAAGGAAGACCAGCTTTGCCTTAAGAATGTGGAACTCAAGTATTATCGCCTATCTCCCTTGCTTCTGTCTCCCTCCTTTTATAGAAAGATTTTGATGCAGCTCACTACTTTACCCATGTACTTTTTTTTAGAATGGCCGGGAATGCAGCTCAGTAGCATAAACGCCTGCGTGGCAAGTACAAGGTTCGAGTTCTATCCCCCATACTACAAAAATAAAAATAAAAAAGGGAAAGTGTCTTGCAAAATAACAATTTCATTGAAGCCCATCTTCTAAGCGTCTAAAACAGTGGTTCTCAACCTTTCTAATGCCGTGACCCTGCAATACAGTTCCTCATGTTGCGGTGAACCCAAACCAAAAATAATTTTGGTGGCAACTTCAAAACTGTAATTTTGCTACAGTTATGATTCGGAATGTAAATACCTGATATGCATTATGTATTTTCCGATGGCTTTAGGCGACCCCTGTGTTTTGGTCATCCGACCCCTGCCGGGGTCATGACCCACCGGTTTACACTCTAAAAAGAAGTGGAGTAACTCGTCTGCAGTACCCAGTACCAGAGCTTTCTGCTGAGCCCAAAAACCTCCTTGCCTGTCTGAAGAGGAAGTGTCTCAATGTGCTGTCCAGTTGTGTGGTTCATCACTGTGCTGTGTCCCCCAAGGTGTTCTCTAACCCAGGCTTTTATACTGTCCCCTTGTGTTGCAAATGTTGCATTAAAAGTTATACGTAATATGACTTGGGGAGAGATTTTTATTGTTACGAAGTACTTTTAACATAGAATACATATTATGAAATATCAAACATATGAGCCTACAATCCAACTTAAAATGCTTACAAATTTATCAGTAATATTGAAAGGATTTCTATATGCTTCACAATTTTTACCTCCAAACACCATCCCCAGATAACATGAATGTGCCAGCTGCTAGTCATTGCTTTCCATGTTCTCAGTATGTTCTTTTTGTTTTGTTTTGTTTTTGTCTTTTTGAGACAGGGTCTGCTATGCAGTTCAGGCTGGCTTTGAGCTCACTTTTGTAGCCCAGGCTAGTCTCGAACTCACACCAATCCTCCTGCCTCAGCCTCCTGAGTGCTGGGATTACAGGCATGCACCACCACGCCTAGCTTCTCAGTAAGTTCTTAAATAGTGATAGTGCAGTGGCTTTTTTCATTTGGGGGTTTGTTCACTCTATTTTAGTCTTATGTAATTAATATTATAATATATGTCTTATTTTTGCTTTTGGATTTAACACATAATTTGTTTGCTACTACTCGAGTATTCCTTGCATCATATTCTGTTATCCTTTTGCACCTTTCTTATACCTATAACCTTTTCAAAATAGCACATAAATGAATTACCTTAAAATTCAATTTCACAATCTATTTTCAAACTAGTAAGTTTAGTCCATTTATATTTATTGTTATGATGACTTGCATAGACTTCATTTTCACATTTAATTTTCACATTGTTTTCTGTTTCCTGAAGGTTCTCCCTCTGTTCTCCTCTCCCTGAAATGTTTGTTTCCTGTGCCTCTGATCACCCTATGCATCACTGCACCCTCAAATCTTTCTCTATCCCTTACCCTGCTTTATTCTCTTTCACAGTAGTTACCACATGTCATATGATAGGTTTTTTCTCTCTTAAAGTCTTACCATGAAAATCTATAGAAAAAGGAACTTTGTTTTATTGTTTCATCTCTAAAACAGATAACAGGCTGGGCATGGTGACACACGCCTATAATCCCAGCACTTGGGAGGCTGAGGCAGGAGGATCGGTGTGAGTTCGAGATCAGCCTGGGCCACAAAAGTGAACCCAAGGCCAGCCTGAACTGCATAGCGAGACCCTGTCTCAAAAAGACTAAATAAATAAATAAATAAATAATAAAACAAAAAACATTTCCTACCACACAACTAACATTCAAATGTAACAAAAAAAAAAAAAAAAAAAAAAAAAAAAAAAAAAAAAAAAAAAAAAAAACAGTAACACTTTACTTATTAAATATAGGGTTGGCAAACATGTAGCTGGATAAATTAATCTTGAGTTAATGAAAATATCACAGCTGGAGACATGCATTACAAGCTACTAAATTTCAGTGAATAGAATTTAAGATTAAGTGCTATCACTACCCTCTTCCAAGCAACACAGTCTCAGAATACTTTTTAGCTCCCACCAACCTTTTTGTTCTTCCTGGTTTTATTGTTCCATTGTTTAGTTCTTTGAATTTCCCTCCATGGGGTAACATTGCTACACAACCCAGGCTCACTTTACCTATCTATTTGCCAGCTGTTTTCTTCTGCCTTCTCTCTGCATCTTAAACCTTTCCTTCTGCTTAGAGAATGCATTTAAGATTTTCCTTAGCAAGGGCCAATGATAAAAATTGCTCAATTTCTTCCTAACACAACTGCCTCATTGCATGGTAACAAGACAAGCAGTTCTCTACTCTCAGCACACTAAAGCTATTATTCCACACTCTTCAGCCTTTATTTTTGCTCTGAGGAGTTTCTGTCATGCTTTATTTCTGTAAAAATAATTTGACTTTATGTCTCATTCTAATAACTTGTCTTTCTTACTAGTTATAATTGCACTTTGATCCTTGTGATAATATTCCTTGTCAAACTATTTCATTTTGAATTGTAAAGCTAAGGATTAATGTTTTTCACCAATTCTCTAAAATCCTCAGCCTTTAACTCTTGCAGTGTCAAATTTCTCAATTCTTAGTATCCTCTTCTTCCAGAATTCTGACAGTTATGTCACTCTCTTCTCCAAGCCCCTTGGTCATGTCTTCATATTTTTATCTCTTTATTTGAATCACTTACAGGCATTTCACTAGCTACCCATACCCTCCAACTCATTGTTATTGAGTTATAATATTTTTATCAAATGCACTGAAACTTTTTAATAGTTTGCTTTTCATTGTTCATATTTCTATTTACTTCTCACATTTATTCACATGCTTTAGATCTGTTGATTTTATATTGTGAAAATTATAATATCTAATCCTAACGAAGTACAATTGTGCTCTCATCATTTCTATTGAATCTTACTGTGTCTTACATGCTACTTTAAAATATATGTTTTGTACTTTAGAGTTCTATTTGATTAACATGTAGCTGTGAAAAATTTGTAATCCCTGGATTATGAATATGTTCCTAGAAAGGTATACTCATACCTTCTACCCTGAGGCCCAAAACACCATCAATTAGGAGATTTTAAAGTCTACTTCTCAGCTTGACACTTGACATGCCTCAAGAAATGCAAAGATAATCAAAGACACCAAAACTGTATAAGAGATACAATGAGAACACACCTTTTCATTGGCATCTGTCCTCCCATTTCTCTCAATGCCACAGAGCTTTCTAGAAGTTCTCTTTAGCCAGATTGTTTCAGCGCTTAGATTACTTGCTCCTTCCTTCCTGAAAGGTTCTATAATCCTTCATTCTCAATGCAACTCCTTGAGCCTTGCTCTCTCCCAGCCATACACACTTCCTTCAGGCTTTGCTGCATTAAAAGAGCAATTCTGAAGGGCTTGACACGAAATATTTCCTTCACATTCTTACGAAGGAGAGGCTGCCTTAGGCAGCTCGTATCAACTCAGCTGTCTACTCTCTTCTATTCATGGCTGCACATTGAAGCACAAGGCCTTCTCCATGGTGATCAAACTGGACAGGAGACAGTGGGACTGCACAGTTGCAAGTAGATGTCTCCCTACTTTGGCTTAAAAGTGATACCTAACTCTTCCTTTCATATTTGACTGGTGCTAAATAATCAGGGGAACTCACTCAAGAGCTATGGGCTGAGAAGTAAATGGAAAGAGAGAGGTGAACATGTGGTAGACATTTGTATTGTCTTCCAGGTATTGGTAAATTTCCCTTAGCAGAGACCAGGCTTTGGACTCAGCCAAGATGGCAGTGGGAACTGAGACATAGTAGAAAGGCTTGGTCTCTGAAGGCTGCAATGTCCGTGAGACAGATATCTCTGAACTTCCCTGCAAGTAAGGACATCTGTCTGCTTTTACAAGGGTAAGTAACAACAATAAGTCAACAAGAGCTGCAAAAGTTTCTTGTTTATATAAAATTTTGCTTCAGATCAGCTGAAAGTCTGCCTCTGTGTTCATTCAAGCCACAACCTGGAGAAGCAGTGCCTGGCCTGCCTGGGTCCTTGTGTCCAGTGAGTAGGATCCTGTGTTTCTCTCAAACTTTCAGCTCAGTTTGACCTCATCCTGTAATCTAATGAGTTAATTTATTCTTCTCATTCATTGGAGGAATTCACTTAAATAAGTCACAATAGTTCTTCCTATTAGAAATGAAATATGGGAAATGTGTAGGAAGAAAGATTATTCTGTGCACCTTCTTTCTAAATGAGTGTGCTTCAGCTAGTGCATGACAATCATAATGAAAGAACGTATCCTAATTCTACAAATGGAAAATTTTCACGTTTCCTTTATTTTTTTTATTTATTTATTTATTTATTTATTTTTTTTGTGGGACCAGGGTTCGAACTCACGACCTTGCACTTGCCCAGCAGGCACTTGTGCCTCGGAGCTATCTCCCCAGCCCCACGTTTCCTTTAATGGGTGCTGAGGGTGCGATTATACACCTACCACAAAATGCAAGTCACTGTTATGAGTGCTGCAAAAGGGGGTGTTGTAATAGAAATCATTTTCCCTTCTTGAAAGACATTGTATCACTTAAAGGACAATCTCAGAACGGTAAGAAATATGACACTCTGAATAACATGGAGTTCTCTTGAAATGTTCCTCATTAATCTCACCAAATGAAGAAAAATATTCTCAAAAATAATTTGAAGAATTGTCAGGGCCATTAGTGAATGATTCCCTAACCTTGATTGCAAATCAATCCCGAGGGGGACCATATTGGTATGACCATCACACTCGGCATACACAAGCACAGGATGCCTGTGACCTTCAGGCATATCTTTCTCCTGAATAAGCTGAAGAAATATGCTATCTTCCTACCTACATAATTAATATATTTGTCTTTAATACGTGAACTTACTCTTTCTGAACAAATTGTTTGATTTCATGTTCTTTCTTTCAAGTCAGTTTGAATTCCAGTATTTCAAAGATATTCTTGACTTCATCTATCCAATTATCTTTGTCAATTTATTTTTAACACCTTTATCTCATCTCTAAGCTTCGTGTGAAAATAATTGATAGGCAGCACCTCATCCTTCACCTTAGAGCATTCAGGAGAAACTCTTTGCCGTGGCCTACATTTCTTTTTCCAATTCTCATTCCAACAGCTTAACACATCCTTATTCCTGAGTCCTGCCCGCCAGAGCCCTTCCTGCCTCAGCCTCCTCTTCATCTTGACACCACTAGTCAACACATCTAGGGTCCTAGAGACATGGCTTTTACCACTCAGGGCAGTGAAGTCTCAGTGTCACATTGCTGGGGGACCATGTCTGAGTGGCAACACAGCGTCTGACCGAGGCTCCACTCCCCCTCCAGCTACCTGTGTAGCTCATCACTGAGCCACAGGAGCCTTTTTTCCCTGAGAAACAAGAGTGACATTCTGGGGCCTAACTTTCCTTGAAATTGGCTCCCTCTTATCACATTCAATGCATTTTAAAATTACATAAATAGTAAAATATAGACTCCATGGCAGCATCTTATGTCATTAGACTTATTTCTCAACTGGAGAGACACGTAGGTATACTATCAGATGCTGAAATTAGCAGCACAATTTTTGAGTTTTTAAAACATGGTAGAATACAGATCTGAGGGGAGGGCTTCCCCAATTTCTCCTGTTCTTTATCTTATCCACCATCCAACACACAGACTCACCATACAGTGACTAGAGAGATTGCCTCCTCCAAGACCCCAGGTCATCTGCGCATGCCTAGGTATCCCAGGAAAAAGTTGGCCCCCTTGTTTCCATGTCAAAGCAGAAAAGAAGTCTCCTGTCATTTTATGCTTACATTAGTTTCTGTCTTCACATGCAGTTGAACTAAGAAAACCTGTGTCACTGGTCAAGTGACTGCTAAGTAGGCTGCCAAGGGCCAGGGTGTTTCTCAGCCCCACACTTAGTGCTGAGAAGAAGGCATATGGGCCAAAACAGTTCGAGCATAAAACAGATCCACCACTGCTGTAGCTTAGAAAATCCTGAAACAGGTGTGACACATAAAAGCTAAATTTGCTTCAATGACACTCTGAGTACTACAAGGCTTCCCTCTGTGATAAGCACATAAGACAAAAACACAGCTGCATGCAGCAAAGGTCCAGGGCCTCCCCTTCCCCTAGGCTGGGCCCTGCCAGGGGAAGGGTGGCACATTTTAAAGAGATAGTACCTTTGCAGGAGATGGCACAGGTTACCTGCCCTGGAAGAACCTGCGTTTTGGTCTTCCACATGTGAGTCCGGCTGCTGTCATCTAAGCAAGGGGCTTGAACTCTGCGGTTGGCTAGCCATGGCCATGCACTGTTTCATACTGCAAGCTGGTGGTCACAAATTGTGCTTTTGTCATCTGTAAAGAAAAACTCCAACTTCCCAGGTTGGATGTGTAGCTATGGCTTTATTTCTTGAAGAGTTCAAAGGATGTAAAGAATTATGACAAGAACCACAAACTGGGTTTCTAGCAGAAGCCTGGTGAAGAACTTCATGGCTGGCTTCAGAAATCTGTTCCCTCCTGTTGTTTTGCTGTATGACTTTGTACTTGTTATAGTTTTATAGTCTTTCATTAGTACATGTCTATAGGACATGATGTTTATAGTTACAGGTTGCTTAATCTATTTCACTTGTTTTTATTCCCCTTCCCATTATCTCCCCCTCCTTGAATGTTTTCAGGTTTTATTTATGCACATGAAGATTGCATTCACCGTGGGTAGTTGGTGTCTGTGCATTATGGGTCTTAAATCTTTTTCAGCCCCCTTCCCTTCTCTCCTCCCTCCCTTAGTCTCTTGCCCTCCTTCCCACTGCAAAAGACCTTTCTTCCTGTTTCCTTTCTTTTATTTGGACTTTGGATTTCTCGTGAGGGAAACTATATGGTATTTAAACTTGTGTGCTGCAGTTATTTCACTTAGCACTGTTTTCAAGACACATCTATTTTCCTACAAAGGTCTCACCTTGCCCTTCTTTATAACTGAGTAGTATCTCATTATGTATGGGTACCACATGTGCTTTATTCACTTGCCTGTTGGGGGATACATTGGCTGCTTCCATGATTTAGCTGCCATGAATTGTGCTGATATAAACATGTATGTGCATGTACTGCTGCAATGTAATGTTCAAATCTTTAGGTGATACCTATAAGAGGAATAACTGGATTAAACAGAATTTCTAGTGTTAGTTTCGCAATAAATCTCCATACTGATTTATCTGCAGCGTGAGAGGGTCCCTTTTGCATCGAACCCTCACCAGTATTCTTCCTTGATTTCCTGATGACAGTCATTCTTCCTAGAGTGAAGTCAGATCTGTGTTATTAAATATGCATTTATCTGATAGCCAGAGACGTTGAGCCATTTTTCTTATATTTAATGCCATTTGCATTTCTTCTTCTAAGAACGGTCTACTCATTTCAGTTGCCCATTTAAGGACTGCATCTTTTAGTTTAGAGGTCTAATTATTTCTTAGTTTCTTTTTTGGTGGATGCCCAGTACTTTTCTCTTTCCTTTTATTAATACATGTTTACACAATGTAAAGCTACCTTTCATTGTGGGGAATTGGTTCATGTACATAAAATACCTTAATTCCTTTTTTAAATGTCTTTGCCCCTTCCTTATTGTCCTTCCCAACCACCCGTGGAGCACCTTTTCTCCTTGTGTGCATGCTTACAATATGTAAGGTGAAGCAGTGCATGGATATGACAAATCTTAGTTGCTTTTAACCCCTTTCCCTTGCCCTCCATTCATCTCTTGCTCCCCTTGCCCTCTAAGAAAGATCCACCTCCTTACTTCCTGTTGTCTATTTTCTTTTTTGTTCTCTGATATACTTTGGACTTCTCATGTAAGAAAAGCCATGTGATATTTAATCATGATCTAATTTACTTCACTTAGCATTGTGGTCTCCAGATGCAAGCAGTTTTCTAAAAATGATTCATTTATATGTATGGCAGGGTAGTGCCATATGCAAATCTTCATTCTCATTATCCATTCCCATCCTGATGAATATATGGGCTGGTTCTCTATATTTAGTTATTATAAATTTTTCTTAAGTTCAGATATGTATGCATTTCTATAATATGTCTTTGATTCTTTCAGGAAGATACCTAAAAGGGAAATAGCTGGCTCAAAGGGTGCTCTTAATTTCAGCTTTTTGAGAAATTGCACGCTGATTTCCACAATCTTATAATCCATATCCCACAATGCAGAAATTTTCCTTTTACTCTACAGGCTCTCATGCATCTATTATTATTTGATTCCTTGATGATGGCCATCCTTTCTGGGGTAAGATGGAGCAACAGAGTTATTTTAATTTACACTTCCTTAATGGACAGTGGTATTGAGCTTTCCTTCAGGAATTTATCAGTCATGAGTACTTCTTATTTTGTGAAGCATCAATTCATTTCAGTTGTCCATTTTTTCATTGGATCCTTTATTTGGGGGTCCAGCTTTTTTTTAGTTCTTTATATATTCTAGATGTTATCATTTCTATATTCTGGACATATTCCTCTGAGGAACGGCTGAAAAATTTTCTCATTCTGTAAATTGTCTTTTCAATGTGTTGGTTGTTTCTTTGACTGTGCAAAAGCTTTTTAATTTGTTATGACTCACTTGTTGATTATCAGCACTATTTCCCGTGCATCTAGTTCAGCTCAAAAAGTCTTTGGCTATGTCTATGACTGAAAGTTTTACCTATTTTGTGTTCCAGTAGGTTAAGTGTTTCTGTTCTAACATTTAGTTCTTTGATCTATGCTACTTTAATTTAGCATATGGTAACAGACCTTGGTACAGATTTAATCTTCTGCATATGGTTAGCCATTTTTCCAAGCACCACTTATTAAGAGGCTATCTTAGCCGAGGCTTTACATGTCCAGAGGAGGAATCACCACCCTAAATAAGCATATGGGTGATTAATAGGCTTTCCGAGAGGTAAGTTCACCACGATGTCCAGTGATAAGCAGAGGTTGGATGATGAGAGCCCCAGCACCAGCAGTGGCAGTTCAGATGTGAGACCACACTACTCCAAAACCGGAAGAGCATGAAGAAAGAAAACCTGCCACACAGCAGAACAAAAACACCAAACTCTCTAGCAAAACCACTGCTAAGTTATCCACTAGTGCTACAAGAATTGAGGAGGAGCTAGCTGAAATAACCCTTCATACACCTCCTAACTGCAGTGCTGGACCTAAAGGAGATAACATTGATGAATGGAGATCAACTATACTTGGACGACCAGGTTCTGCATATGAAGATGGTGTGCTTTTTCTGGATATCACATTTTCATCAGATTATCCATTTAAGCCACCAAAGGTTACTTTCCATACCAGAATCTATCACTGCAACATCAGTAGTCAGGGAGTCATCTGTCTGGACATCCTGAAAACAAGTGGAGTCCTGCTTTGGCTATTTGAAAGGTTTTGCTGTCTATTTCTTCCTTTTTGACAGACTGAAACATTGCCGATCCTCTGGTTGGAAGCACAGCCACTCAATATTTGGCCAACAGAGTAGAACAGCACAGGATAGCCAGACAGTGGACCAGAGATACACCACTTAATTCACACAATATGTAGGCAGTGTGAAGGGGCAGGAGGCATCTTCTCACTGTGCTGCAAATCTTTATCGCCTTTACAGTAGGGACTTCTGTGTATATGTTATATTGATTCCACTCTCTGCTTTTATATTTGGAGACTGGGAGACTCCCCGAAATGGTAAATGCTATCAAGAGCAGAATTTGGTAGCTGCAGATTAGTTATGTTTAAAATGCCTACTTGCAAGTCTTCCTTCTTGGAGATATCAAAATATATTTTGTGATGTACTAAGGACACTAGTCCTGAAATCCATCAACTATTATAGTGCATTTTATTTTTTTTTTTGTCTTTTTTTTTTTTTGAGACAGGGTCTCACTATGCAGTTGAGGCTGGCCTTGAGCTCACTTTTGTAGCCCTTTAGACTAATTCATTATCTGTATGAAGTTATAAAAACAGCCGTAGATGGCTAGGAATTGTGCCATTTGTATTAAACCCAGATCTATTTCTGAGTATGTGGTTCATGCTGTTGTGAAAATGATTTGCCTTTGTGAGTATGTAATGAGAATTTCCTTCTACCCTTTGTAGCTCAGAGAGCAGTAATGTATCATCTCAAACGCAAGTAACATGCTCCTGAAGAAAAAAAAAAAAAAAAGAGGCTGTCTTACCTCCAGTGAATATTGGCCTCTTTGTAAGAGATCAAACAATTAAATGTGCTTACAGTTGCTTCTGCAACCTGTACTCTCTTCCATTGATCCCCATGTCTGTTTTTATGCCAACAGCATGCTGTTTTTATCACAGTAACTTGATAATATAGCTTTAAGTCTGGAATTTTAATACCGCTCACTTTCCTCTTTTTACCCAGGATTTCTCTTGCAGTTATGGATCTAATAGGATTCTACATGAAATTTAAAATTGCATTCCCCAGTTCTGTGGAAAATGATGCTGGTATTTGGCTTCAGATTGTGTTAAATATATGTAAATATTGGCAGCATGGCCATTTTGGCATTGTTATGCCTATTCATGGCATATTTCCATTTCCTGTTGTCCCCCCAATTTTCCTTTTCAGAGTACTACAGTTTTCATTGTAGAGTATTTCACTTCCTTATTTAGACTAAATATTTTAATTTTTCATGGTGCTCTTGTAAATGGTATTTTTGCCAGTTTCTTTCTTGGTGGGTATATTATTAGTGGATAGAAACACTGCTGATTTTTGTACTCTGCTTTATCATTGAATTTGGTTATTTATTCTATAATCTTCTGGAGGATATTTTGGCTTTCTATGTTGATAATCTTGTCATCTGCAAACAATGATAATTTGATTTCTATGTATATCCCTTTCATTACTTTTTCTTGTCTGATTATTCTTGTTAATGTTTTGAGTACTATGTTGATTAGAAGTGATAATAAAGGATATATTGATCTTCCTCCTGACTCTAGAAGCAAATATTTCAGTTTTTCCCCTTTCAATATAATGTTGACAGTCAATTTGTCAGAAACACCTTTTACTGTGTTAAAGCAAAGTTTTTCCATACTTGTTTGCCTCAAGGTTTTTATCATAAAATTATTTGGAGTTTTATTAGTCGTTTTCTGCATCTGTTGAGATGATCATGGGATTTTTGTACTATTAATTTGCATATGTTGTACCATCCTTGTATCCCTGGAAAGAATCCTACTTGGTCATGATGCAGATCTTTTTGAAGATTTATTACATCCTGTTTGCCAGTATCTTGTTAAGGAGTTTTTCACTTGTATTTATTAAAAAGGTTAGACTACTGTTCTCTTTTTTGGGGTTAGAACCTTTAGAATAAAAGTAATGAGTCTGTACCATGAACTAGGGCAAGCTTCTCCTAGAAAATCAGCAGCACACAATTTTCCCCTCTAGTTCTCCTTTTATGCCTTTGGCAACAATCCTCAGGTGAGTTGTCAATGACCAGAACCACACTGTCTCAGGTTGGCTGGGCATCGTCACTTCAACTAACCATTAGCTAACCCACCATAGTAAGTTTTTCATTACTGTTTCAATTTCACTGCCTGTTATCAGGTTTAATCCTCTGTCCTACTTTTTCATGTGTACTGTTTCTAATGTAAACTCAGTTACTGCTATACTCTCTCTCAAGTAAATAGTTGGTTAACAAAAAAATATAAAAAGGGTATTAATTGAGAATAAGAGACTAGGCAAAATGCCATAGACTTGACAGGCTACAATTTTGTACATCCTTAGATTTCTAAATGTCTGTGTAAAAATGTGTACCTGCTTTTATCACATTCTATAGAGAGTTATTAGAATATCAATGATCAATGGAAAATACCAATTTCAAGCTAAGTGTAAGATGTTTGATATTCAGAAAGCCAGTGATGTTGAGCTCAATTATCTATGTTATAGAGTAATAGTATCACGAAGCTTCTCTGCTGGAGGGTTGAGAATGTAAGTTAACAGACCAAAAATTGGAGAAAAAGAAGGGCTATCAGGATAGCCATCATTTTGGCTCTAGCCCCTCCAGGTCAGTGAGGACTCAGGACATAAGAGAGCCTGTGCTGTAACATCCTATAACTCAGGGGTTTCCCAAATTTTCTGGTCAAGGAGATTATGGGACCTCAGAGGAAAGGATAAATGAAGCATAGTGTGTCTAGGGAGAGTCACCTGGGGAAAAACATTTTCTCAGACTTTCACAGAGAGCAAACTGGTCAAGCAATGGCTGTGACTCATCCCGATGTCTGACACTGACAACAGTTCTACAAAGCATTGTATATGGTTCCAAAGTTAATCCTGAGGAGATTTGACCTTGGAAAATACAAATGATGAAAGTTTTGTTAGACTGGTCTTGCTTTAACGTTCCCTTGATCACCCAGCAGAAAAGCTTAATTACGAGGCATAAAATGCAGAGCTAGATTAGTATGGTGAGCTGTAAGTGGCCTAAATCAACAGCCTTCAACATTGCCAGTTTCACTGGTAACCCACTGCCATTATGAAACATTGAACTCTGTATACAACTACTTCCTCCTAGTGCAAAGAAAAGAAAACTTTTTCTTCTTCTTCTTCTTCTTCTTCTTCTTCTTCTTCTTCTTCTTCTTCTTCTTCTTCTTCTTCTTCTTCTTTCTTTTCTTTTTTTCTCAACCAATATTAATTAGAAAATTTATCACATCTACACCCTGTACTCTGTATAACTTTTATGAAGACAAAAATATGCAGTGTCAATTATTCTGAGTGTGCTACTAACATGTTTTAAAATTCTCATATTGTTACCTCTTACTAAAAGCAATAAAAAAGAAATAAAATAATGAATCTTTCAAAAAAAATCCTCTGTCCTAGGTGTTGCTCACAAAAATTTTTTCTCATTCTGCACATCATATCATCCCTCTGTTTTTGTTGTTGTTGTTATTAATTTTTTTGTTGTTTGTTTGCAGAGCACAAGCTTTGTAATGTGATATAATTCCATTTGTTGATTTTTGATGCTATTCTTTGCACAATTGTGTTTCAGTTTCTTTTTTTTTTTTTTTTTTGTCTTTTTGAGACAGGGTCTCATTATGCAGTTGAGGCTGGTCCTGCACTCACTTTTGTAGCCCAGGCTGGTCTCGAACTCGCACCAATCCTCCTGCCTCAGCCTCCCGAGTGCTGGGATTACAGGCGTGAGCCACCATGCCCGGCTATGTGTTTCAGTTTCAAGTCTTCACCTATGCCAGTATCTTCAAGGCTTTTGTCTCTTTTCAAACTATCATACCTTTTATAATTAATTCTTTCATTTTCACAATTTCTTATATTTTGTGATTTAAATTCTAATCTCAATTTTAAAAATTCAATGGCAATAAGATCTAAATATTCAGATCCTAGTGAGAATAATACTGGAAAAATGGTTGGTTGAAAAATTTTCTGTTTAGCGAAAAACATCATGAGTTTATTATAATATTGGATATTTTGTTCACCAGGAGATATGTTCTTAGGCCCAGTTCAGCCACTATCCAAAAATGCTTAATTATATATTTGGGAGGATTCATAAAATACAATACTTCGGTAAAATGATTACAAATTATGAAATAAAACTTCTGGCTTAAAATGTTTAAAAATCATATTATAACCTTAACTGTGAGCAAATTTATTCATAGAAATATCAATGATAAAGTACAAAAATTTTAGTTTTTAATCTAAATATAAAACCTACTTCTATTAATCTTTAAAACAAGTTTATGAAGTTATTTTAATATCTGATTTCAATAGTTGTGTTTGCTTAAATCTTAGTTCCCCGTATGTAATATGAGATGCTGACTCATGCTTATCTAGTTAAAATGTTATCATTCCTTTGGCCAGGGTGTCCCCTCAAAGAATGTATTTATATCGCTTCCCAAGACACATGACGTTGCTGGGCATATCCTAGCACAAACTAACTCCACAAATGTTAATATTATTAAAAGTGCCCTAGAGGGTGGACCATATAGCTCAGTGGATTAAAGCGCCTTCTTAGGCAGATGTGAGGGCTGGGGGTTCAATCTGCTGCCTTGCCGTGCCAGCCCTGCCCCTGCAGCATGCTGAGATGGCAATTGAGACTAGGCATGGTAGCACATGCCTGTAATCCCAGTCCTCAGGAGGCACACAACAGAAGGATCACTATGAGTCTGATCTGTGTAGTGAGACCCTGTAGACCCTATAGGCCCTGCACTAAATACATTTAAAAAAAAAATCATACAAGTCTTCAGCCTGTAATCTTTGTGTTAGTCCTATAGGGATGAGGGCCTATTCCTCAGAGACACAAATTTTTCAGTAGATTTTAATGTGTGCCACAAAATTACCTCTTTGTCCTAGCATGATTACAAAGTTTTCCATTACAGTTCAGTAATTAAGTTTGTGATCATTCTTTCAAGTTAAACAGAAGTGGCTTATTAATAAGTCTGCCATTTCATCATTGCCAACCCTCAATAATTCTAAGGAATTTGGAGCTCTAATCACTTAGCTTCTCTCTGCTCAATTTTACTGTACCTATTTCATAAATCTGTCACTTTAGTCTCCCCTTCATAGGTTTTAACAAACCATAGGTAATAGTAGCCATTGGAATATCTTTATTTTAGAGCAATGTAGTGGTTGATACAATGTGTCAACTTGGCTGAATAACTCAGTAGCCTGGTTCCCTGTTGGTGGGAGCCCCACTCTGGGGTACAATTGGTTCTTCCCTGGAGTGTGACCAGGGCCCACCTAGGATATGATTGGATTTCTCCCTAGAACGGGATCAAGGGCCCATCCTGGGGTATGACTAATTCCACCCTAGGGCGCAATGAGCCCACGTCAGAATGACAGAGCACAAAAAGACTTTTTAAAGGGCTGAAGGAGTCAACACTCACTTCGTCGGAGGAGCTTCAGTCTTCACATTCAGACTGGACTTCATCGTCTGGCTTGCAGTGCAGACTCTTTGACCTCCAACTTAGATCTTTCACCATCCGTTGCAGACTCTTCAGCGTCCATCTACAGACATTTCAGTCTTCCATTGCAGACCCATCAGCCGACAGAGACTTACACAGAGTGCTGCAGTGAAGTTCAGTCCTTGGGCCTGAATTCTTCAGTCCGGAGTGTGCAGACGCCCTGTGCGTGTTTCCTCATCTGATTCTGTGGCTATTGTAAGCCAATCTTAAAATTTCTTATAGATTGTATATTTTGTGTTAATATCCATTCCTTATATTATATCTATTCTGTTCCTCTAAGTAAAACCCTGACCAATAAAAACAAATTCCATTGTAATAACTGAGATGTATAACCAATATAAATTTGACATGGAAGATCATGCTTTTAGCAAAGAGCTAAGATTTCTAAAATATTAAAAAATATATGTATTTCACTTACAACCTCTAATTATCTCTCCTAAATTGTTTCAAAGTGTAAAACTTCCAACAGTATCAGAAATAAAGGCTGGTAGTCATGCTAATATTAAAACCTTGAAGAAAATAGAAATAAACAAAGATAAACCTAAACATTTCATAAAACACCCTAAAAGAAATATTCTAGAGAATTTGGCAATAGTAAGAGAAGAACTGCTGTTTCCAAGGAAAACAGAGGTTACCCAGTCATGACCAAGCAAAGGGCCACCTCTACTCCTGAGTCAGCAGAGCAGGGGTAGGTACACACCTGCCTGTGCCCAGCCAGGAAGGCAATCCCAGGTCAGGATAATGTTGTCTCCAAATGTGACTTTCTCATAAAACTAGTCGAGGATGTTGTAGTTATTATCCATAAAAATTATGTAATGTATACAGCACTATAAAGAACATACTGGATATATCTGAAGATGTGCTAGAAGCATATACTTCTCATAAGTGAGAAAAGAAAACATGAGTAGAAATCACAGGGGAAGAAAGTTTCTATTATAGCATAATGTCAAGCAATTTATGGAAAATAAGGGAAAGAATTTGTGGGATGTTAACACACAGAAGTGCCCTTACATGACCCAAGCTGCATTAAAAAAAAAAAAAAAAAAAAAAAAAAAAGCTTCAAAGCACTGTGAGTACTTAGTCACATTTTGGATGCAAATATGAATATCTAACAGTGAGCTCTGAGAAAGGTACATCCTTGCTCTACTCTCTGAAATTGGCCTGCTCTGACAATGCACCACATGAGCACCTAGAGCCTAAGCTCTAACCATTTGGGTTCAGCACTATCTCAGAGACACAGGAAAGGCAGCTTAGAGCCTTGTAGATCTCAGAGACCTTGAAAAGGCACCTTAGTCTTTATCCATATCTTCTTCATTGCTAAATGGGATAAGAACAGCTGGGTCTAAACTGAAGTACTGCTCTGCTAACAAAAGAAGACAATGTGGGGAGAGGGTGAAGGTAGAGAACAATTGTACTTACAAGGCTAAAGCCAGGCCAACCCTGAGAACACAGAAACCTAAAGTAAGACATGTGAATAAGCCCTTCCAGCTGAAGGACTCAAGGAACCCGAGATGGGTCAGGCAAGCAAATTGTGAGGCAGAGTGATTTCAACTGACATCAACTTCCTGAGTGTATAAAACACTCTACAGGCATTGGGTGATTCTTTTTCTCCCACCCAAAGAAGAGGCTCCTCCTGACCTCAGCTTTCTGCCTTCGAACTTTGTCTCTATTTCTTCATCCTCCACAGTCCCTATCCTGGGAAATTTGAGAGCTGTGCTGGATTCAGCAACACAGCATTGCATTGGAATAGTCCATTCTCTCCACATACTAGCGATAAAATTCCTAAATATATGCAGCATGATACCAGAAAAGATTCATTTAACCGTTTTTTGCAAATACAATGATCTATTACAATGTTAAGTTTATTATAATAGTCTAATAATGGTCTAAGAATAATGAATAATGGAATCCAATTTTTATATCAATAATGACAACATAAGGAATGAGGTAAAACAGTTATAGAGAAAACAAATTTTCATTGTTAATTTTTAAAGACCAATCATATTTCCTGACATCTAAATCCAAGAGATGACACCATGGTGCGTGGGACATTCCCACTGACATCAGAAATGAGACAAGGCTGTCCCTCACAACCATTCTACCCAACATTGTTTGTGTGTTATCACGTAGAAAACAATGTAGCAAAAATCCATGCTCATCAGATTGGCCAAGAAACAAACAGGCCAAATTTGCCAAGAACAAAGGGAAATGAAAGCTCATAAATTATTGGGAAAGGAAAACAAAGCAAGGTTTCTAAAAGTCAAATTCAGAATATGCAAAAGTCCATGAAACTGATGCTCTTTGATGTAATTACAATTGCAGCAATTAATCCCAAGGAGAAAATATTATGAACCACTAAGATCTGTTTCTTATGGTCAAAATTGCAAACTATTATAATTTTTGTTGATAATTCTTAAACAATTTAATAAAATAGAATATAATTTTGTTTTCTTAAGTATCCAGAAAAATGTTCTCAACATTATGTTTAAAAAGTAGGATACAATTCGACATTTAAACATGTTTGATCAATCTTATATACCTATATGTATTAATCTAAACTGATCTGATGATGAAAATATGTAATATAACCATTGTTAAATTTAAACAATAAAAAATTGAAACTTGAAAAAAAAATTTAAAAAATTAAAAGTAGGATACAAAAGCAAATGACTAATATAACTGACACATAAAAAGAAATAGCAATTTCGGGATGGAAAACTAACTTTACGGAGAAGTCTTGAAAATTTTTGAGAGAATATAATTAACAATATTATACCTATAGTGCTGAACACAATAGACACGATATAAAAATGCATTTTCAGGGTGTGCTCACTTGGGATGAGAAATATGCGAAAAAGCCAGCAACTGTAAGGAGAAAATAGATGATTGCCCATGCAGCTGTCAAGGACTCTAGCATAGGCAGCTTGACATCTGTCAAGCACCTGAGGAGCTCTTATTTGCAATGTAAATACTTTTAGAACAAAGAGAAATACAATACAGGGGCTTTCTGAAATACTTCTACTGGCTAACGGCTGGACAACAAGAAATGAAAACAGCAAGCCCGTATGTGGCTGGAGAATCAATAAACAAAAAGTATTGAAAAAAAGTAAAACAGTCACATTCATGGCGCAATCATCGAGGTATGTAGAGGACAGGAGCATATATTTGTGAAAACGAAGGCACAAAACAAAATATTTCCCTGAAACTAATAAAAGGAAATTCAATAGATAGTTCCATCTGTACAAAATAGGGGACACACCTCATAGGTAGGCAACAGACAACAATGAAGACCAGACTGCAGTGATTACAGGTATTCCTCCACAAGTCAACCAACCTGTGACCCTAGTCTGACCTCCATCAGAACCTCACTGCAGTTACAGGACTTCAAAGGAACTTGATACAATGGCCCTAAACATCATCTGGAAGAATCCATTACAAAAATATCCATGAAGTTTTCCAGAATAAGCCAGGTAAGTTACACAGCAATAACAGTGATCCAGATGGAGTCCTCTCCTTTCAGAATCCAGCATTCAGAAACATATCAGTTTTAGTGGAACTATGTAAAAACAATACTCCTGACTGGATTTTATAACGGTGAGAAAATTATGGTTATGTAACCTGGAGAAGTTAATCACGATGCTTTCTGTAGGTGTACTGAAATCTACTTGATGAAAAGAGTGACACTACTTAGCAGGTACACTGGAGATTACCGAGGTGACCCAGCTCTAAGCCTATGCTCACAAAGAAGAGAAAAATAGCAGTAGATATATTTTGACAGAAGAAAATCTTTGGAATATTGTGTGTGGCCTTTTCACACTTTACCTGTGAGTATAAATATTGAGAAATCTACACAATTATGTCTGTGTAGCAGAAGCCAAATGTAGAACCACCAACAAACTTCCAAGGAGCAAGGGAGTAGGAAGACAAATCTTTCTCCTTTTTATTTCTGTACAGTATATGGTGTTTGATCATGCAGGCACTTTGTAGTGTTCTAACTTTTTAAAAGGAACATTTCAGTTTACTGAAGAGTTAAACTGTGTGCAGCTGTCATTCCCACTCCAGCACCGTCGTAGCTTCTCGGCTTTAGCTGGCAACAACCACTCCCTACCCTTAGCAAGGGAACTCCTCATTAGGCCCAGTCCACCATGCAGAGAACAGATGCATCTAACATTCCAAGTTCATGGGGTTTATTTAACTTTTCATTTTATTGGTACATGTTGGGTAAACACAATGATAACATTCCTCATGGGGGTTTTACTGTATATGATATATCTTTCTTACAAGACAAATATAGAAACAAAGCTTTTGTAAACAAAGAGGGGAAGAAGGGTAAAAGGAGGAGCAGACAATGGAACAAAAGAAGAAACAAGTTCATTTCCATTACACACACAACATGGACACAAGCATGACTGCAATCTGGCTTCCCTTTCAGATCATTTTTATTGACACCTTCAGCTCTTCTCAAATCTCTAGAAGGCCAGAGAGATAGCTCAGCAGCATAAGCACCTGCCTGACAAGTGCAAGGTCCCAAGCTCGATTCCTGGTACTGGAAAAAAAAAAGTCAAATCTCTAGAGATAAGCAGATAACCAGAACAGCTCGAAATCTCATGGATGCTATATTGAACCTAATGCCAGTATTACCAAGTGAAAGAGCTGTATCTGTGCAAAGCATTAAGATGCATAATTATCCAATGAGCAAATAATATTAAAATTACTTAACAGATAAATTTGTTTGGTGAAAGAAATTATGATACTTTATTTACTAATGCAACTGCATAGATAAGACTGTAGAACTGGGGAGATAGCTGGGAAGACCAAGTGCCTGCCTAACAAGCACAAAGACCCAGGTTCAATCCGCAGTACTACATGCTGTGCTAGCACCAGAACCCAGCACGGTGGCACACACCTGTCATCCCAGTGCTAGGGAGGCTGAGACAGGAGGATCACTATGAGTTGGAGCTGCATAGCAAGACCCTGTTCCAATAAATAGTTTTACAGAACAAAGACTTTTAATATGTTTTCCACGGCTGCTATATAAGAATAAAATGACTGTGTTACTCTTCTATGAAAGAGACCTTAAAAACAAACAAATATAACCAAAATAAATTTTATTATTTTGTTTCATCCTTGGTTTTAATTTGGAAATAAAAGTCGGAGCTTTGTTTTGGAGATAGCAGAAAAAGATGAGAAAAACTGGATAAATATAAACTAAGGTAATTTGTGAGTTCACTGATATATTTCTTATTCTATGTTGCAAATATCCTAAAAATGGGTAAACCCTAGTGCTATCTTGCCAGTTGTGAAAGGTTTCAAGAAAAAGCAAGTTGTCTGCCTCCACTGTATCAGTATTGCAGTGATGCTTGGTCTTCCTGGAGGTGCTCTGCCATCGTCATTCAAGAACCTTGTACCTGCCTGCCTGCTTTGCCACAGCTGTGCCCACAGGGTGGAGTAACCTGCCACACACCAAACCCAGTCCCACCCAGGAATGCGGGTAGCACCTTAGACTAGTCCCGGGGTCTGTCAGTTTCTGCCACAGATCCAGTGAACAGAGACTGCCCTCTGTCATGTGCAGTAATCTTTTGTCTCCTAGCACATACCTGAACACGTCCTGGTGCTTCCTCAGCCTGTAGAGGACACTGACACTTCTCCTGGAGATGCTGCTGTCCCTCGAAGTCACATCTTAGCAGATCCCCATGCTAGGAACGTGGTGGGAGGTTGTGGAGCAATGTGAACTCAGGTGCACCTCAGCCAGTACCCTGTATCCCCGATCCCTCAGACTCCCCTTTCTCCAGCGCTGAAGTCTGATCCCAGCTAACCACAACAACATCGCTGGATCAGTCCTCACCCTGGACGTACAGCAGAAACTGTGAG
Source organism: Myocastor coypus (assembly GCA_004027025.1). Lineage (NCBI taxonomy): Eukaryota > Metazoa > Chordata > Mammalia > Rodentia > Myocastoridae > Myocastor > Myocastor coypus. Next base: position 14,005 of record PVJA010004037.1, on the reverse strand, counting down.
AGAATCTGCGACTCAGCAAGGTCTCCAGGAGATCCCAGAGATATGCACCCCAAGTACCTAGGGAGGTTGTCACAGTCCCCCAGACTACCAGCTCTCAGGCTTCCTGACAACAGGCTTGAGTGGCTGGCCAAGAACTTGGGACACATTCCCAGAAACCTAAGCCAACATATGAAATCTTCAGCCCCATGAAAATCAGTCAGGCCCTTAATTTTATCACTCTGTCTGTTCTGATGTGGTTGTTGTTTTGTTTGTTTGTTTGTTTTGGGATTTTTTGTTTGTTTTTTATTTTCTAGAATCCACTGCTATATACTATGTATGGGCCAGGCTTCCTTTTGCTATAGAGTACACTTGGGTGGGCAGGATAGGCAGGTACCACTCCTGGACCTGGCCTTCTCCCTCTCCTCCAATGCTACTTCTGAGTGTAGGAGAAAATAAAGGTACCTGCGGGGTAGGTCTTGGGCATCACAGTCAGTTTGGGGAAAATCTGAGGTGCAGTCACTGTAAACGATTATGTAGGGAAAGAGTTCCTTGATGGGATGGGGGAGGGGACATAGGAGAGCTCAGGGACTTTCAGAATCTGTGTAAATGGCACCTCTCCCTCACCAGAGTTCTACGGCATGCCACCCTCCAGCTCCCTCACATGGGCAGGTGGGCATTTGTGCTGCACTGGCACCTGCAGCTGTCTGGCTGGACACTTAGCTACTGTCCCCACAATTCCAGGAGACAAGCAGCTGTCAGAGCCTTGGGGAGCCAACTGATCATTTCACAGTCTCCCTAGAGCATTTATGGTTGTTAGCTACCCGTCCTGTGCTCTCTGGAACAACCAGAAAAGAAACACATTCCAGTCTATAAATCACAGCAGCGAAGTAAATGGCCACTGGTGTCCCATACAAACCCTTGCCTGTGACAAGATGCTGTGGAGGCAATCCGTCTTGGGCAGTAGTTCTCCACACCAGTGCAAGGAAGCCCATGGCTGCCACACCAGCCTTAATTCTCACTGAGGTAACTGTCCTGGCCTTGGACACGAAGGAAGCACACCAGCAGACTCTTTGGTGCCGTTAGCACCTCTCCTTCCCGCACAGCCAGACAACCTCATCCTGTGACCAGGTCAGGAATGGGGGTACCCACAGCCTGACAGGGTCAGCACTCTGTCATCAGCCTCACAAAGCCTCAGGAGAGCTGAGTGCACAAGAATCTCCTGATAGCTTATTCCTACCCCAGCTACTTAAGCCCCCGGAGTGCAGACTAAGCAGCTTAGAGACCTGTTAAGTGGAAGGCTTCCAGTGTGCAGGGCCGTCGTTCCCAAAGACATGGCCTTGCCACTGGTCCAGGCTGTACTCCTCCACAACCACTGGTCTGATCAGCTACCATAGCGCTTTAAGAGAGTTGATTTCTTGCCTATCCCTTTCTGGTTTGCTGTTTGGCTCCAGCTTACAAGATGATTGGTTTGTCAAATCCAGCTTACCTCAAGGACATGCTTAAGGAGGAACACTGAGCTATTGGTTACTAAATTATTCCAATATTATCTATTATCAAAAATATTTAATATATTCTAACAGATTCTAAATTATAAATACATAAGCTGACTACAGTTCTATAAATGTCCCCAGTTATGATATTTTAAGATGAAATTTCAATAAGTAAATATCTATAATGCAGTTGATTTTTAATTTTTGCTGCTTCCACATGATGTTTGTAATATCATACACTACCACTCATCTGATATTATATAGCCATTTTCTCGTGGAGAAGAATATAAAGCTATACCCAAATACAGCCACCCATCGACTGTATTTGCAGCGTGCCTTCTAATTAAAGTATGAGTGCTTCAGAAATTGCTTTCAGGTAAACTGCTCCTAAAGGGGATTTTTAATTTAGTCTCTTCTAAATGATATTCAGGTAATTTGAGGATGTTTCTACCATTGAGAAAAAAAATAAGATTTGTTTCTTTAGTCTTTGCCTGTGATATAAATTATGGGAGCCAGTCAAATAGCTCAGTGAATTAAAGTACCAGCAAGCAGGTTCAGGGGCTGAAGGTTTGATCCCCAGTCATGCCCTGCTGGCCCTGCCCCCGGGTGTGCTGAAACTGCAATTTAGACTGGGTGTGGTGGTGTATGCCTGTAATGCCAGCTCTTAGAAGGCTGTAAACAGGTGGATCGCTACGAGTCCGATCTAGTAGTGAGATCCTGAACACCCTGTAGTCCCTTCCCTAAAAATAATAAATAAATAAATAAATGCAATGGCCTTTTCTGTAAGTAATCATTAGGCAATAAACACCCACACTTGAGGATTTTTAGGTAGCACTAATCATCTCAGGGAAGCTAATGAGCTAGTCTACAATTCCACAGGCTGAAATGTCATCTCACATTTTGTGACACATACAACATAGTACACTTGCTCAAATGCATGATGTGAAAATCATGCCTTTAAAAATCAGGTTTTATTAATTCTGAATATGTTTTATGGTTCTTTTTTAAGAATTTTTTTTATTTTTTTTTTCTTGTTTCAGAACTTTTGTTTATTTATTTATTTTTATGGCCGGCTCAGCCTGCCCTGAGGGTCGGGCTGGCGCAGCATGTGGTGCCTGGGATCGAACCGCGGTCCCTGAAGCCGCCTAAGCTTTCCTAAGCAGGTGCTTTAGACCACTGAGCCATCCTGCTGGACCCCTTATGTTTCTTTTTATTTCTAGTTTTATTCCTTTTCTAATCCAATTCCTCCCAAGATAAGAATGATTACCCTAAAAATATATTCTTTTACAATAAACTCTCTTGTGCTCAGGATTGAAGTCCAAGCTCTACAAAGAGAAAACAAAGCCCCCACTTAGTCTTGCTTTCCTCTCAGGCCTCTTTCCTCAGCTTGGTCCCATCAACTTCAAACCCCCTAATACCATCATTCACATACACACTGATATCCATCATTGTTTGCCCTCTACTTTCCCAGATCATATGTTTTCTAACTTTCTGTGTTGTGCACTGCCCATTTCCTTGTCTTACTCCCTGGTAATGATTTTCGAGACTCAGTTTATAAAATGTGACTTCTGTGAGCATTCTCTTAGCCTGAGTCTGTGTGAAGTGCCAAAATCATATTTTCCATTCTATTGTCCCTTCCTCCATCAAAACAGCTATCACACTAGATTTCCTATCTGCAGATAATGCCCCTTCTATGTTGGAAGGAATCCTTTCTAAACTTATTTACCATTATATCTTGAGTTACCATATCTTCAAAAGCTCTGGCACCTTCGAACTACTAATTGGATATATGATGGATGGAAGGCAGGAAGAAAGGAAGGAAGGAAGGAAGGAAGGATGCATAGGATAGATGAATGAGTTCATGATTGAAAACCAAGTACTTAAGGAATTAACATCTCTCAAAGATCCTTCCTGGACCTTCTAGTCACTATCATGGAAGAATATCCATAAAGCTATGATCATTTCTGCAAAACGCAGGGGCTGGTAAGTTGCTTCTGCTAGAGGAATTAGCCAGAGTTCCCTAAGTACCTCGATTATGACCATTCACAGGTGTTGGGTTGGGAGCCATGCTCTAAGAACATACAGTGTCCCACACATTTCAAATGAGTAAAGTTTTCTTAGCCCAGAATTTTAAATAATAGTATTTGTCCCGGGCAAGAGTCTTCTTAGACACTACTCATCATTTTTGGTGAAAGTCCTGTAAAATAAAAGATTCGTACAAAAACGGCAACAACAAAAAAAGGAATATACAGTGTTCACTCTGAACTATGGAAACATAAATAGCAGCATCGAAGCTACTGGCTTGAGGCAAAGAAATAACAGGTTTCACTGGGCCTCCAATTCTTGGGGAATATGCAAAGCTCATTACCATGGAAAGATGTCAAAGTTTCTATAGAAGATAAATAAGTGTATTTTTCCCTCTTATTTTTTAATGTTGAGTTTATTGTAGTATAATTTGCATACAGTAAAATTCACTTCTTTCTGAAGACAAGGACCTGATATTGAGGTATATTACTCACCCTTTTTTTATTTTAAGACAATTTCTCAGCATGCTCAGCCAGGGACTGACACACCTGAGTGCCCTGCCCCTGACTGACACCCTGAGGGCTCACTCTTGTGGTCTCCCAGGACAAAACAACAGAGGTGACAATAAACTCACTTGATTAAGACACTGACACCCAGGATAAAAGTTCTACATTAGGACTGAAGGATTACCCTATCTCAGAGATTAGGTAAAAGAAAGCCTTGGGAGATAGGTGTAGAGAGGGGAGAGCTGCACAGGGATCTCCTGAGATCTCTTGGGAGAACAAGGGTAAGACTAGGAAGTTCACAGGGCTGGAATTCCACTGAAGGCAGCCAGGTGTAGAAGGTAAAATTACCAGAAGGGGTGATCTTAAACGAAAGTTCTAGTATCTTGGTATCTTTGAATTCTAACACTGCTGCCCACATCCTGCAGAAACTAGTGGTCTGAATTGGTGGCTGGTCTATCATCACTAAAATCATAGTCCTTCTAGTGCTCACTAAGGATGTTCATAGTAGTTCCCAGGGTTTGCAGATATCTAGTTGGCATTTGATGCAAGTGAGTTTACTACTATAGCCACCATTACATCATAGTGAGTAACAACTGCTTTTTGCTCTATACCAATATCTGGATTTCTGGGAGTCACAAACACTTAAAAAAATTAAAAATAAAAAACAAACAAAAAACCCACATCCATACAGAAACATAGGAAAACAGAAGATGTGCAAGGAATCCCAACTCTCCTAAGGTAGTGAACTTTATGAAAAGTTTGCAGAAAAGACTAAGATAATGGAGTTCCAATAGGAAATGAAACAAAAATTCATGGTAATATCACCCAATACCCTAAAATTTAAAAGTAGAAAATACTATTTCATGTGTTAGGACACTGAAAACAAGCAGGGGTAGCAATTTTAATCTCAGGATAAAGCTGCAAATGACCAAAAAAGACAAAAATGTCACTACAGACAGCATCCTCGATCCTGACCAGCGGGTACACAGGTAGAACCTCTCAGCCTGTGCCCCCGACCCACCACTGGAACTCTGGCCAGGCCCACAGCAGCTCCAACTGACCCACCAGCGGGTGTGTAGGTAGGATATCTCAGTCTGTGGACCCCTGCATCAACACTGATACTCAGGCCCCACCCACAGAAGCCCGACCAACCTGCAGGTACACAGGTAGGACCTCTCATGGCCTGCGCCCCTGCACCACGACTGGAACTCCGCCCCTGCCCACAGCTGCTGACTGGAGGGCACGTGGACAGGAACACTGGGCCTGCACCCTTGCACAGCTGGAACTTCTACCTCGCCTACAACCCAGCTCTGGGATCTGCTGTGGAACTGCAAAATTCCCTGTAGAGAGGCTGGCAGTCAGACCCTACCAGCTAACCCAGGAGCTAAGGATCTTGCCAGAGAAGCACAGTGGGCACTCATCCAAAAGCCACAGCAGGAAGAAGCTGAGCAGAGCAACCAAACCTAGCCAGGCAGATCTGCAAAAGATTAAACTTGGTGGATCTGGAGCCAAATTTCAGTAGGCACTAACATCAGAACTTCACCAAAGTTCTGCACCAAAGGTCAGAGATCACTGTTACACAGAATGATAAAAAGAAGGAGCAAAATGCAATCTCAGGTCCTGAGCCCAGCCACCAAGAACAAATACAGTAGACACTACCATACAGTAAAATGGGTATCATGCACCCAAAATCTCTGAATTAGTAGCATCTGAAGTAAACAAACAAAAGCAGAAAAGCATAGAGAAACTCAGATTGGAGATAACCCCTGAAGTAAAAAAAAAGAAATCTCTGAATTAATAGACTCTATACTAAAAAAAAAAAAAAAAAAATGCAGAAAAGAATAGAGAGACTCAGATCAGAAATAATCTCTGAAGTAAAAAACAAAAAAGACATTTCTAAATTAATAGCATCTGAAGTAAAGGAACAACTACAGAAAAGTGGAGAGGAAATGAGAGCAGAAACAGCCTCTGAAGTAGAAAAAGAAAGGATAACTATGATGAAAGATTTAATAAAGGCCTCTAAAGAAGACAATGATAAAAAATAAGAGGAAAATAGAAAAATTATAGAATTCTTCAATGAGCAATATAGGAAAGAAATACATCACATGAAACAGTTTCAAGGAGATATACAAGAAAATAAAATCTCAATCACAAGCAGGCAATATCATATTAACAAAAAATAAAGGTAGTTTCAGATCTTGAAGACACAGTCACAGCTATTGAAAAGGTAAGAAAAAATATCTTTAAGACAACCAGGATGCAGGATAAAATAATTCAACATCCACATGATGATGGAAAAAATAAAAACAAGTTGCGATTAATAGGAATAAATGAAAAAAGAGGAGTCAGTACAAGTGATATAAAAAGAATATGGGCAGAAGTAATAGCAGAAAGCTTCCTATATGTGAGACAGCAATCAGACATTCAGATAAATAAAGCATACAGAATTCCAAATAACATAAACCCAACTAAAAACACATCCACACATATAATAGTCAAGATCCCAGAAATTCAGCAAAACAATAATGTACTAAAAGCCACTAGAGAAAAGAAACAGATCACATTTAAGGGAAAACTCATCAGAATAATGACAGATTTCTCTTCACAAACCATGAAATCCGAAGAACATGGAGGAGAATTCTTCAAGTCCTCCATGAAAAAAATTCCAGCCCAGACTGCTATAACTGCAAAACTCTTTTTCAAGTATGTAAGAGAAGTGAAATATCTTCATGATAAGGAACAACTACAGAATTTCATGAAGTCAAAGCCAACCCTACACAGACTACTAAAAAATATCTTAGAGAGGGACTGAAATGACCCAAACTCTATAAATGACACAAGAAAGAACCCACCAAATAGGGCAACCAATTAAACCAGGAGAAACAGTGGTAAACAGTAGAAAGCAAAAGACATGTCAATCATAAGTCAATACATTTCAATTATAAACATTAATGTAAGTGGACTCAATTCTCCAATTAAAAGAAATAGACCAGCAAAGTAGATAAGGATGCAAAACCCACCAATATGCTATATACAAGAAACACTTAACTCACAAAGAAACTCATAGGCTAGAAGTTAATGGATGGAAAACAACACTGGATGCCCCAGCACCTCAAAAAAGGCAGGGGTAGCAATCTTGTTTGCAACAGTCTGAACTTCAAACCACAATTGATCAATGAAATAAAGAAGGCCACTACATACTGGTTAGGGGAAAAATTCAAGATAAAGAGGTAAGACTCATAAATAAGTATAAACTCAACACAGGTGCACCAAGTTATATAAGACAAATCTTAATGAACATGAAAAATCTAACATCCAATATAACAGTCTTAACAAGAGACTTGTACACCCCTTTATCCCAAACAGGTCAAGCAGACAAAAAAAAAATTAGCAAAGAAGTAGCAGAACTGAACCAGATTCTGGAACAAATGAACTTAATGGACATACACAAAGGATTCTACCCAACCACTTGAGAATACACATTTTTTTTCAGACGCTCACGAACATTTTCTAAAATAGACCACATAATATTGCATAGGTCATGCTTAAGTATAAGCAAGAAAACAGAAATTATTCCATGTATATTATCTGACCACAGTCCAACACAACTGGAAATAAATGACAAAAGAAACCACAAGACCCCAGTAATTCGTGGAAATTAAACAACACCCTTCTCAGCAACCAGTGGGTTATAGATGAAAATAAACAGTATTTACAATTTAATGAAAATTCAAGAAAAAATCTACCAGAATTTATGGGATGCAATGAAAGCAGTTCTTAGAGCGAAATTTATAGCACTGAATACACAGATTAAGAAAATAGAATGGGAACAAATAAATACTCTTGTGCTACACCTAAACTGAGTAGAAAAGGATTAACAAACAAAACTCAAAGCTCAAAGATGGGAGGAAATTATAAAGACAAGAGAATAGATTAACTCAATCGAGACAAAGAAAACAATAAAAAGAATTAATGAATCAAAAAGCCAGTTCTTTGAGAAATTAAGTAAAATGTATAAGCCCCTAGCTAAATTCATCAAAAAGAGGAAAGAATGAACTCAATTTCAAGCAATAAGGAATGAAAACGGTGAAATTACTACAGACCCAGCAGAGATTCAGAGAATGATTAATAGCTGCTTTGAGAATCTTTGCTCTCACATAATTGAAGACACAGATGAAATTGACAGATTCCTAGAAAAGTATAAACTACCAAAACTGAATCAAGAAGATATAAGAACTCTCAATAACCCAATAACAGTCAATAAAATAGAAAATATAATAAAAAGTCTACCAATGAAGAAAATTCCAGGTCCTGATGAATTCACCACTGAAATTTACAAGAAATTTACAGAAGGCATAAGTCCAATAGTCCTGGAAAGCTTCAGTGAAACTGAGAAGGAAATAACCCTGCCAAAATCATTCCTAGACACAAGTATTACACTGATACCAAAACCAGAGTAAGATCCAACTAAAAAAGAGAACTACAGGCCAATTGCACTCATGAACATAGATGCAAAAATCCTGAATAAAATCCTCACCTATAATACAGCAAATCATCAGAAAATTGTACACCATAACCATGTAGAATTCATCCCATCCATCCCATGCAAGGATGGTTTAATATACACAAATTTATAAACATAATACACTATATCAATAAAGACAAATCAAAAAAACACACAATCATCTCAGTTGATGCAGAAAAGGCTTTTGACAAAGCCCAACACTCACTCATGTTCAAAGTTCTACAGAAAGTTAGAATAGGTGGCCTGTACCTAAATTTGCTAAAAGCCATCTATGACAATCCAACAGCTAATATAACTCTGAATGGGCAAAAACTGAAATCTTTTACTCTCAGATCTGGTACAAGACAAGGATGACTTCTATCACCACTCCTATTGAATATAGTTCTGGAATCATTAGCTAACGCCATTAGACAAGAGAAGGGAATAAAAGGAATAAGAATAGGTAAAGAAGAAGTTAAATTATCATTGTTTGTCGATGACATGATAGTCTACTTGGAAGACCTAAACAATTCCACCAAGAAGCTACAAGAGTTAATATGTAAATTCAGTAGCATAACAGAATACAATGTCAACACCCAAAAGTCAATAGCATTCCTCTACACAGAAAACAAACACACTGAGAGAGTAATTAGACAATGTCTTTTATAATAGCCCCCCCAAAAATGAAACACTTAGGAATTAACCTAACTAAAGAAGTAAAAGATGTGTTCTGTGAAAACTACAGTACTCTGAAAAAAGAGTTCCTAGAGAATTTCGGAAAATAGGTATTCTCTGCTCTTGGACAGGAACAACCAACATTGTGAAGATGGCCTTACTCCCTAAATTGCTATATAGATTTAACGTAATCCCTATCAAAATACCATCAATATACCTCACAGACCTGGAGAAATTATTCCTAAAATTTATTTGGAACCAGAAAAGATCTAGAATAGCAAAGACAATCCTGGGTAGCAAAGATAAGGCAGGAGGCATTAAATTCCTGACCTAAAGTTATACTACAGAGCTACCATAATAAAATTATCATGATATTGACAAAAAGAGAAAAATAGGCCTGAGAATCAATGGAATAGATTAGAAGATGCAGAAGCAAATACAAACATACTCAATCACCTTGTTTTTGACAAAGAGGCCAAACATGTTTACTGGAAGAAAGCTTCCTAAACAAATGCTGCTGGAAAAACTGGCTCTCTGCATGCAGAAAACTAGAACCTCATCCAGTCTATCACCATGCAATAAACCAGTGATTCTCAACCTTTCTAGTGTCATGAGCCTGCAATACAGTTCCTCATGTTGCGGTGACTCCAAACCAAAAAATAATTTTGGTGGCTACTTCAAAACTGAAATTCCAAATAAAAAACATTTTCCAATGGCTTAGGCAACCCCTGTGTTTTGGTCATTCGACCCCCGCCAAGGTCACGAGCCACAGGTTGAGAACCACTGCATTAAACTAAAGTCAAAATGGATTAAAGATTGAAATACTAAGAGAGAAAACCTAAATGTCCTGGAAGAGAATGTGGGAGGAAATCGTGAAGAAATCAGGGTAGGCAAGGAGTTCATAGACAGAAACCAAAATGCACATTTCACACTTGATAAAATCAACAACTGGGACATCCTCCAGCTGAGAAGTTTTTTCACATCAAAAGAAATTACCAACAGAATAAAAAGACAACCCACAAATTTAAAAAAAAATAACTAATAACTATTCACACAAAGGTCTTCTATCTAGAAGTTAAAAGAACTAAAAAAAATTAGGGTCCCAAAATTCAAAGACCCAATCCAGAAATGGGAATATAAGGTGAACACCCATTTCTCAGGGAAATAAATTCAACAAGCCTATAAATACATGAAGAAATACTCCATATCGCTAGCCCTCTGTGAAATGCAAATTAAAACAGCACTTACATACCACCTCATCCTAGCAAGAATAGCTCTCATAAAGAAATCAACAACAAATGTTGAAGAGGCTGTGAGGAAAAAGGAACACTTCTCCACTGCTGGTGGGAATGCAGACTGGTACAACCATTATGGAAAGCAGTGTGGAGACTCCTTAGAAAACTAGAACTGGAAATCCCATTCAATCCAGCTATTCCCCTACTGGGAATTTTCCCAGAAGAACTGAAACCATCACATCATAGTGACATCTGTGCACTTATGTTCATAGCAGCACAATTTGTGATAGCCAAATCTTAGAAACAACCAAAATACCCATCATCTGAAGAATGGTTGAAAAAGATGTGGCATTTTTATACAATGGAATATTACTCAGCCATAAATAATGAGAAACTAGAAGATTTCATATATAAGTGGATGTATCTTGAACATAAATTCATAAGTGAAATAAAACAGACTTACATTTATAAATATCACATAGTCTCCCCTAGTATAAGAACTCAAAAGAAAAAATAAAAATGTAAAGGCGTAACACAGTTGAATAGAAACCAAGGACTTAAGCATTAAACAATGAAGTGACTGCAAACAGAAAGATAGGAAACATGGCAGGAGCAAAATCATGGACTTATATACACAGGATGAATTAGATAGTGTTCCTAAGAACCACCAAAATATTTTTCACACTGAGGATAGCAATGGGTAACACTAAAATTATGCTTGGAATTCCTGTCATTCTTGTCTTTTACATTTGTGCTGCTTCTATTGTAATTTCAGTTACTGCTATACTCACTCTCAAGTAAATGACTGGTTTACAAGAAAACAAAAAAGGGTATGAATTGAGCACAAGAGAGTAGGAAAAATGCTGTAGGACTGACTGGCTATAATTTTGTATATACACAGATTTCTAAATGTCTTTGTAAAAATATGTAACTGCTCTTACCACATTATATAGGCATTTATTAGAATATCAATAATTGATGGAAAATACCAGTTCCAAGTTAAGTGTAAGATGTTTGATATTCAGAAAGACAATGATGTTAAGATCAATTACCTATGTTATAGAGTAATAGTATCATGAATCTTCTCTTCTGGAGGGTTCAGAATTGAAGTTTATAAATCAAAAATCAGAGAGAAAACATTCTCTGAGGGGATTTGACTGACCTTGGGAGATACAGAAGTCACATGTTTTGTTATCCAGGTCTTTCTTTAACTTGCCCTTAACTACCCAGCAGAAAAGCTTAACCACGAGACATAAAATGTAAGGCTAGATTAATATGCTGAGCTGTAAAAGGCTTAAATCAACAGCTTCCAACATTGCCAGTTCTGCCAATAATCCATTCCGATTGTGGAATACTGGACTATATATACAACTACTTTCTCTTTAGTTCAAGGAGAAACTTTTTGTAGCAATAATGATTAGAAAAAAATATGTCTACACCCTGTGCTCTATATAACTACTACAAAGGCAACAATATACATTGTATCAAATGGCAGTCAAGAAATCAGACAATAATGAATGTTGGCATAACTAAGTGAAAAACGAATGCATCTCCACTGTTGGTGCAAATGTAATCTACTACAACCATTATGGAAATTCCTCAAAGAACTAAACTTAGAAACGCCATATGAAGCAGCTATCTCTCCCTTCTAGACATCTTCCCCAAAGACCTAAAAGCATTGTTTCTTAGTGATACATATGTATGAATATTTGAAGCAACACAATTCATTATAGATACATCCTTGATGCAACTTGTATAAATATCAATAAATGATTGGATAAAGAAAACGTGGTATCTCTACCTGAAAGACTCCTACTTAGCTGTAAAGGACAAATTTGAGGGAGGCACAGGAAAAGTAATGCACTTAGAAAATATAATGCTGAATGAAGTAAATCGGACACATAAGTTTAAATACTGTGTGGCAGCTCTTATTTGAGTAAGACAAAGTACAAACAAACCACAGTAAAGTATGGATACAAGGAGGCAAGGAGACAGAGCTGTTGAAGAATGAGAAGGGGTGCAGAAACATGAAGAGAAAAGGAAAGGGGAAGGAGACATAAGCAGAATAAAGATATGTCATGTACAAGACCCAATCACATCAATAAATGTAAACATGGGAAATAAACAAGGGATAAGATTAGCACGCATCTATAAGAATGAAGATGGGGTAAAGGGATGAGAGGAGGATGGAGTAAAGGAGGAGGAAAGGGGAAGGGTGTTTTAAAAAAGAACCAACCAAGCTGCATTATGTATATATACACACTTCCCAGGATGCCTGTAAACTGCATGTTCTGCAAACACATACTAATAAAATAATTTAGTTCATTAATTTTTTAAATTTTGCAAACACTGGATTTCACTAAATTGTTCGCGTTAAGCTCAAACTTCAACCTTCCTGCCTCATCCAGGGTGCTAAGATTATATACATGAGTATTATCACACCTGGGTAAAATTCACCTTTTTAAAATTTATAGTTTGGGCAATAGGGAACAGAGGGCATGGCCAAGCCATAACAAGAACAATTCAGTACTTTTCATCTTGTTCTTTTAAATGTATACTGTTTTTAATATCTTCTCTATTATTATTATATTCTCTTTAAAATTAAAAGTAAAAAGGACAAGGAAAAATTAAGATTTATTGAAAGTAAGAGTGAAAGTTCAATTGTTTAATCAATCTTACATGTCTATATCTGGTACTCTGAGCAACAAATCTGATAATAATAATACATAATGTAATACACATTGTTATTCCATTCTTGTTCTTACCATCTGTACGGTCCTATATTTCTATGTTTCTATCTTTTTTCTTATTTTTTATAGTGTTTGTTTTAGTCTTTTTTTTTCTTTGTGCCACTTTATTATTTTCATTAGTATGTTTGTAATACATAGTGCCTATGGTAAGCACGGGGCATTGGTACACGTGCATGGGACATATTGATCTCTTCTGCACCCCCTTTAATCTCATGTCTCTCCCCTGCTTTGCCCTTCACCCCTTTCCATCTCCTCAAGATCTACTTCCTTGTTGCCCATTACCTCTGTTATTTTGCTCTCTAATTATTTATACTTTTTTTTTCAATTTTTTTATTGTTTAAATTTAACAATGGTTATATTACATATTTTCATCATCAGATCAGTTTAGATTAATACATATAGGTATATAAGATTGATCAAACAATTAAACATTAAGCTTTCTAAATCCACATTACTTTTTTTTTTTCCTTTTCCCCCTTCTTTTCTTTGAAAGTTGACATATTGCATATTGTCCTCACAATCATTCTATAGAGTGCAGTGTGTAGGCATGACCCACCTCCCTATTGATGTTGCATAGAAAAAAGAAAGAAAGAAAAAAAAAAGGAAAGAATATACTTCTCTTTGGACTAACAGGAAGCAGACACATACACAGTCAAAGGTTTTGCAATTGCAGTGTGCCACCAGTGAAGCTTGTGATGTTGGAGGCTATTGAATCTAAGCCTCCTAAAGCTCATCTCACCAATCTAGCTCTGCGTTCCATGCATTGTAATTAAGGATTTTTTTTTTCTTGCTGGGTGGTCAAGGGCAAGTCGAAGCAAGACCTGTATAACTAAACATTCAT